>SNQJ01S0031886.1:59991-78325 GCA_010110895.2 Picea sitchensis | reverse complement strand
TTTCCGCCTAAGTTTACGTAAATTTCCTAAATTGCCTTGTAAATTTCTTTATAATCAATATTATGGATCTACAACTGGATTTTGGATTTCTATTGTGTTGTGTGATCCAAGTGTGTAGATAGTGTAATGTGTTGTTGTGTGATTCAAGTGTGTAGATAGTGTAATGTGTTGTTAACCTTGATCGAGGTTCTTAAAATCAATCAAGGATTTAAAGTAAACCTTGGGTTTAAAGTAAACCTTTGATCGAGGTTCTTAAAATTTCTAGTATAGTGTTTAGTAAAACCTTAATCACTAATAATGTTTGATTAAGGGTTTAAAAACTAGAAATATTGCCCCCCTTTTTAAGATACAATTTTCAGGGGGAAATCTCTCCATCTCTTCCATATCGAGTGGATTCCTCATTGAATTCTCTATCCAAAGTCATATCATTTTCGCATTTTTAATTTCACATTATATTTTTAACTTATTTTCTTCTAAAATTATACTTAATTGTTATCCACAATTATGAAGGTGCCTAGAAAAAATCAATAACATAAAATTATAAAAAAATTATGTGGAATATGTGTTAATGTTTCTTCTTCAAAAGGTTATTTCTAGTTTTTCAGTTTATGTAAACAAGAGAAAAAAAATTGTTGCAAACACAAAGTTCCCAATAGAAAGCAAGAGTAAGGAAACAAAATGATATTATATAAATTTTCAACTTTAAGAGTTTGTATTGATGGAATATTGAAAGATTCTGAAAGCATTCATTGGAAATGTCTACTTTTCAAAATTATTTATGTCCAACATTTTATAGAGATATGTTCAAATTAATTATTTCACTCAATTTATTTTTATCTATTGTATTGGGAATTATAAATACAAAGTATGTTTGTTCATGTGACCTAGGTAAATAATTATATTATATTGACATATCTAGAGAAAGGTTGGCATCTGAAGCCTAACCATATGTTTGCTCATGTGACCTAGGTAAATAATTGCATTATATTGACATACTTAGAAAAAGGGTGACATCTCAAGCCTAACCATTTGTGCTAGTGAACATGTTTGGTTCCTAGAACACTCTGAACATGTTATAGTGATTTGTTATTCTATGTATACTAAAGAAAAAAAATTCTTTTTAAAATACATCTATTACTACACTACCTATAAAAGTAGGTTAAATATAGTAATGTAGTTGTGTTATATATATAATATGTTGATTTCATATTGTTATTTTCTAAATATAAACTAATAGAAAATGCTAATTCACTTGAATTAAATTTAAATGAATACAAATTACCCATGTTTGGGTCAATAATTACCTTCTCAACATAGCATATTACCTTTTTATCTTTTAGGGATTATTCTTTACTACATATCAATATTCTTTTCCAACATTCTTACATAACTTAAGATTGTTGTCATGTAGAATCATAATCAATATTTCTTATTTATAAAAATAGAATAATATTTAATTTCCTTTTTTATTTGAAACATTTTCCATCGAATTATTTTTTACCTTTTCCATCCCTTAAAAGATGTGTAGAATGATAAGGCAAATCTGATTCTCTAATTAGTTTAATTTTTTAAAAGACGTGTAGAATGATCAGGCAAATCTGATTCTCTAATTAGTTTAATTTTTTTTAAAGAATGAATAAGACTCATCTCACTTCCACTATCCGAAATGGCAGCTACTTGCGAACGATACAGTTATGCACCACCAAATTCATTTAAAGTGAATATTTTACCTTTTATTTGAAGATATTTTTGCTCAATTGAAAAAAAATACTATCTCGAAAGATACGCTAGTTTTAGATTGATGGAGATATGAAGCTCGTGGGAGGAAAAAATCGAAAAAAAATATGGAAACATCCTGTCATATATTTGTAGTATTATCTCAGATCGTAAGATGTGCGTAATTCCTTATCATTTTCTTAGGAGAATTAGCTGTTTTCTGGAATGATTGAGACTCATGTTATTTTCTGTAATTCATTTGAATTGAAAATACTTTATGCTCCACCTAATTCATAAAGGAGAATACTTTATGCTCCACCTAATTCATTTGAATTGAAAATATTACTTTTTATTTCAAGATGTTTTTGTTTTCTTCTTCGATTAAAAAATTACAGAATTAGGTAGTAGATCAACCTATCAGTGCGCTGCGTCGTACTTCGTCTACATTTCGGATAGGAGCTGACCGAATTGCAAAATTTTTGGCTTCCCTGTGATATCTCGCATGTTTAGTGCGGAAAGATTTGAAACCATCCGTTACAAATTGGTTGGTGGAATATTGGTAAATCTATAAGAAAATTTGAAATAATACATATTAGGTGCACTTTGATCTTTTTAATGATGGGAAATCAGTATTGTTCATACTTTTGCAACTTGTGTTTATATCGAACTGAACACACTTTTCAGATGTGATAATAATACTTGCCTTTTAATTTAAATATATGTAAATCTTAAAATAATTATAAAATATTTTAAATTTATGATAATGTATTATTTATGTATAGTTTAAAAGTAAACTACTAATAATAACTATTGATAATAGAACTAGTTTAAATTAAAATTTTCAATTTTTTTAAAAATAAATAAATTGAAAAATAAAAAATTAATATATTAATTCTATCTATAACTGAAACTACTTTTTTCAAGGCAAGAAGAACCACAAAATAGTTTATGTAAATTTCTTTATAATCAAATGTTATGGATTTTTTACAAGTGGATTTGTATTATTATGAGTAAAAAATTATCTTATCCTTTTGTATCTATTGCAAAATATATTCCATCCTCATCCAGTAACAAAGCCTCCTTTGATAGCTGATCAACTTCCTTGTTATAAAATTTGTAAATATGTTGAGCTTTGAGTTTTTGAAAACTCAGGCTCAACATTCTAATTTTTGTCATCCAAGGCTGCAGAGAAATCACATGTAAGATTTATCATTAGTAAACCAATTAGTAGTAAATCGTGTTACCTTTTTATAACTTGCAAAAAATAAAATGCATCACAAGGCTAGGAGTTCACCCCTAGTGTTGGTTCCTCTATCACAATTCATTTTTATTCTGAAATTGCCCAATATTGAACATTTAGATTATATTATTATGAATATGAGTATAAATTTAAATTTAGATTGTATTGTTATATTATTTTTAAATTTGGATTCTATTATTATATTATTATATTATATTATTTTAAAATTTAGATTGTATTATTATATTATTATGAATATAATTTTTTTTTAAATTTAGATTTACCAAATATCAAAGATCAAAGGAATTAAATCTCTTCAAATAAATAAAAAATTATTTTCAATTTAGATTTATCAAATATCAAAATTTCACAAAGAATATGCATGGGTGAAATGGGAAGGCCATACACATAAGAGCATGTTCACCAAAGACCTTGAAGAAGCTGCTATGGGAAAAACTTTAAACAAAGAGAAGTTGGAAGAGTTGAGAGACTTCAATAGGCAAATCCAAGAAGAATGTTAGTATTGGAGGCAGAGAAAATATGAGTCGGAGAAAAAACTTGCCAAGTGCTATCATTCCTTTATCGCCATGAAGGCATAATTAGACATGAGTAGATTGAAGCTCTTTTAGTTGGGGGGGGAATCCATTGAGATGGATAATTGGAAAGAGGATGGGTTAACTGAGGTCACTTCTCACCTATACTATGACTTGGAATCAAAGGAAGAGACCTTTAAGAAGTTGGAAGCAATTTTGCAAGAGACAAAGCAATCCTCTTTTATTTGAACGACCGAAGATAGCACCATGAAAAAATAAAAGATGGTAAACTCACCATCCAAGACCCTTGGTGACTTTGAAAAGCATGCTAGAGGCATTATTTCCAAGATCATGAAACAAATAGGCTATGATGGTCAATGGTAGGAAAGGAATGCCACAAGATTTTCATTCCAATTGTAGCTCAATAGAGGCCCAAGCATGAAGGTCTAGGATTCAATGGATAAGAAGATAGCACAAGTGAAACTCAAACCACTTTTTTCAAGGCAAGAGGAACCACAAAATAGTTCATGTAAATTTCCTTATAATCAAATATTATGGATCTTCTACAAGTGGATTTGTATTATTATGAGTATAAATTTATCTTATCCTTGTGTATCCATTGAAAAATATATTCCATCCACATCCAGTAGCAAAGCTTCCTTTGATAGTTGATCAACTTCCTTGTTATAAACTTTGTAAATATGTTGAGCTTTGAGTTGTTGAAAACTCTGGCTCAACATTCTAATTTTTGTCATCCAAGGCTGCAGAGAGATCACATGTAAGTTATTATCATTAGTAAACCAATCGATAGTAAACCTTTTTACCTTTTTATAACTTGCAAAAAATAAAATGCACCACAAGGCTAGGAGTTCACCCCTAGTATTGGTTCCTCTATCACAATTCATTTTTATTTTGAAATTTCCAATATTGGACATTTAGATTATATTATTATTAATATGAGTATAAATTTAAATTTAGATTGTATTATTATATTATTTTTAAATTTAGTTTGTATTATTCTATTTTATGTTATATTATTTTTAAATTTAGATTGTATTATTATATTATTATGAATATAATTTTTTCTTAAATTTAGATTTACCAAATATCTAACATCAAAGGAATTAAATCTCTTCTAATAAATATAAATTTATTTTAAATTTAGATTTATCAAATATCAAACTTTCACAAAGAATGTGCATTGGTGAAATGGAAAGGCCATAGACATAAGAGCATGTTCACCAAAGACCTTGAAGAAGTTGATATGGGAAAAAATTTAATCAAAGAGAAGTTGGAAGAGTTGAGAGACTTCAATAGTCAGATCCAAGAAGAATGTTAGTATTGGAGGCAAAGAGAAGATGAGTTGGAGAAAAAGCTTGCCAAGTGCCAACATTCCTTTATCGCCATGAAGGCATAATTAGATAGGAGAATATTGAAGCTCTTTTAGCTGGGGGAGAAATCCATTGATATGGATAATTTGAAAGACAATAGGTTCATCGAGGTCACTTCTCACCTATACTATGACTTGGAATCAAAGGAAGAGGCCTTTAAGAAGATGGAAGCAGTTTTGCAAGAGACCAAGTAAGCCCCTTTCATTTGCACTATTGAAGATAGCACCATGACAAAGGAAAACATGGTAAACTCACCATACAAGACCCTTGGTGACTTTCAGAAGCACGTCAGAGGCATCATTTCCAAGATCATGAGCCAAATGGGCTATGATGGCCAATGGTAGGAAAGGAGTGCCACAAGATTTTCATTCCAATTGTAGTTCAATAGAGTCCCAAGAATGAGGGCTTGGGGTTCAATGTAGGGACCAGGATTTCATTAAACTACCAGAAAAATAAAATAGAACAGTAAATTTGAAATTTACTAAATTTTTATTTAATCTAGCATATTCGCTCCCATTTTTCAATAAATAAATTAACAATTTACATAACCATTTGCATANTTTTACCTTTTTATAACTTGCAAAAAATAAAATGCACCACAAGGCTAGGAGTTCACCCCTAGTATTGGTTCCTCTATCACAATTCATTTTTATTTTGAAATTGCCCAATATTGGACATTTAGATTATATAATTATTAATATGAGTATAAATTTATCTCAAAATTTAGATTGTATTATTATATTATTTTTAAATTTAGATTGTATTATTATATTATTATATTATATTATTTTTAAATTTAGATTTTATTGTTATATTATTATGAATATAATTTTTTCATAAATTTAGATTTACCAAATATCTAATATTAAAGGAATTAAATCTCTTCTAATAAATATAAATTTATTTTAAATTTAGATTTATCAAATATCAAAATTTCACAAAGAATGTGCATTGGTGAAATGGAAAGGCCATAGACATAAGATCATGTTCACCAAAGACCTTGAAGAAGCTACTATGGGAAAAACTTTAAACAAAGAGAAGTTGGAAGAGTTGAGAGACTTCAATAGGCAGATCCAAGAAGAATGTTAGTATTGGAGGCAAAGAGAAGATGAGTTGGAGAAAAAGCTTGCCAAGTGTCAACATTCCTTCATCTCCATGAAGGCATAATTAGATAGGAGAAGACTGAAGCTCTTTTAGTTGGGAGAGAAATCCATTGATATGGATTATTGGAAAGAGGATAGGTTCATCGAGGTCACTTCTCACCTATACTATGACTTGGAATCAAAGGAGGAGGCCTTTAAGAAGCTCGAAGCAGTTTTGCAAGAGACCAAGTAAGCCCCTTTCATTTGCACTACCGAAGATAGCACCATGACAAAGGAAAACATGGTAAACTCACCATCCAAGACCCTTGCTGACTTTGAGAAGAACGTTGGAGGCATCATTTCCAAGATCATGAGCCAAATGGGCTATGATGGCTAATGGTAGGAAAGGAGTGCCACAAGATTTTCATTCCAATTGTAGCTCGATAGAGTCCCAATCATGAAGGCTTGGGATTCAATGTACAAGAATATAGAACAAGTGCAACTCAAACCACTTTTTTCAAGGCAAGAGGAACCATTAAATAAGTCATGTGTAGCAAGCCACTCAAATATTCTTGCAGAAGCTTGGAAGAGGGCAATACAAAGATGATACCACCATCCATATCCACTCCAACTCTTGGGGGACCAAGCAACCAAGCTAGCAAGAATCATCACAAACTGAATAGGTATAGAATATTTTGTTTCAGTTGCAAGAAAAGGGGTCATAAGGATAACATTTGTTGGAACTCTAAAAGGCTAAGCAACCCATTGAGGAACTATTTCTAGTATTGCAGATTGACTAGACATTGGGAGGCCAAATATTGGAGGATTTACCCAGAACTCCATCCGAAGAACGAACAACCAAGAAGAAATCTTAAAGAGTCAAGGTCAAGGGGAAAGAGGAGTATAAATTTATCTTAAATTTATTATGAGTATAAATTTATCTTAAATTTATCTTAAAGAGGAGTATTATTATGAGTATAAATTTATCTTAAATTTTTGTATTTTTGTATTATTATAAGTACAATTTAAGATTATATTATTATTAATATGAGTATAAATTTATACTAAATTTAGATTATATTATTATTAATATGAGTATAAATTTATATGATATTTAGATTGTATTATTATTAATATAAGTATAAATTTATCTGATATTTAGATTGTATTATTATTAATATGAGTATAAATTTATCTGAAATTTAGATTGTATTATTATATTATTTTTAAATTTAGATTCTATTATTATATTATTATATTATATTATTTTTAAATTTAGATTTACCAAATATCAAAGATCAAAGGAATTAAATCTCTTATAATAAATATAAATTTATTTTAAATTTAGATTTATCAAATATCAAAATTTCACAAAGAATCTGTATTGGTGAAATGGGAAGGTCATAGACATAAGAGCAGGTTCAGCAAATACCTTGAAGAAGCTGCTATGGGAAAAGATTTAAACAAAGAGAAGTTGGAAGAGTTGAGAGACTTCAATAGGCACATCCTAGAAGAATGCTAGTATTGGAGGCAGAGAGAAGATGATTTGGAGAAAAATCTTGGCAAGTGCCAACATTCCTTCATCACCATGAAGGCATAATTAGATAGGAGCAGATTGAAGCTCTTTTAGTTGGGGGAGAAATCCATTGAGATGGATAATTCGAAAGAGAATAGGTTCACTCAGGTCACTTCTCACCTATATTATGACTTGGAATCAAAGGAAGAGGCCTTTAAGAAGTTAGAACCACATTGAAAAAAGACGGTTGAGGAAGAGGTGGAGAACTCGAAAGGCAATAAATGGACATAGGTTCAGAAAGCATCCCTGCCAAAGAAAAAAAACATATACAAAGGGAAAGGGGCGCCAATGGGAACCGATGCTCCCATCTCAGGGAATGTTCTTGGGGAAGGGAGTCCATCCCCTTCAAGACCAGAGGCTCCTAAAAACCCTTTCGAAATCCTCATAAATCCTTCAAAAACTCTTGATCCAATGAATGAGGAACCCAAGAAGTAGACCCTTCCTCCTGTATTGGATAAAGACAATGTAGAGGCAACCCAATCTGGTTCCCCATTAGGAAATTCCTCCTCCCCCTCCTATGCAAAAATGATAAAAAAGAAACCTCTAGAAACCTTTGGATCCTTTGAAGAAGAGTCTTTTGAGAGAGCCTAAAAAGAGCAGGGAGTAAATCACATAAGGAAGCTAGAGAAGAAGAAGAGGAGAGGAAAAAAATGCAAGGAAGTCAATCCACTATTGAAATTTCCATCGAAAGAAATACCAGAACAAGGCCCACCAAGGGAGGTCCTACCCACTCCAATCCCAGTAAATAATGCACGTAGGCTCTTGGAATTGCAGAGGCTTGGGGAATCCATCGAAGGTCGAAGCAGTCAAAGACCTTTTGAAAATTGAATCTCGCGATATCCTCATGCTCCAAGAGACTAAAATTGAAGAGGGATCCCTTCTAGAAATCAACAATATGAAATGGAAGAAAAGCGCAAGGGGATCCTTAAGAGGTCTCACAACTCTGTGGGCGAATGACAAGTTTCATATAGAAATCTCTTTTGAGACTCAACATTGGATTTTCATCAAACGTCAACATACTTCAAGTAAGCTTACCCTCTCTCTTTCTTCAATCTTTATGTTCCTTTCCTTAATTCTGAGAAGAAATATTGTTGGCAATCTTTAGAAGAATTTTTAGAGATCTTCTCACCATCGAACATCATTCTAGCTGGAGATCTAAACTTAGTTTTTGAACCAAAATAAAAGAGAGGAGGCAACAGTGGCAGGGACCAAATGCTCCCCTTAGTTAAGGAACTAGTTCATCAGTGGGACCTCCTTGACTTCAAGCCTTTGAAATGACTCTACACTGTGACAAATAACATAGTTGGGGCTGATCATATATCATCTCGCCTGGATAGGTTCTTAGTCCAGGGCTCATTCATGTAAGAAACGAGGTTAATATCATCCAAGATTTTTCCAAAATTGACTTCCAATCACAAACCCATCCTCTTGCATTTGGAAGAAGAAGAAAACATGGATCCAATTCCATTCCATTTCATCCCTCTTTGGATAGATAAGGAGGGGTTATTGTAAACTATCCAATCAGCTTGGTCCTCTCTAGTTATAGGGTCTCCAAGTTTTGTGTGGGTGAAAATATTAAAGGAAACAAAAAATGATTTGAAATCCTAGGTTAAACAACCCATTAACACCCCCTCTAGTCTCAGATGGGAGACTGTTCAACAGTTATCAAATTTGCAATTGGAAATGGAGACCAAGGACATCATCAACTTAGAATTAGAGAAAGAACAAGTTCCAACATTCCTTCATTGCCACGAGGGAATAATTAGATAGTAGCAGATTGAAGCTCTTTTAGCTAGGGGAGAAATCCATTGAGATGGATAATTGGAAAGAGGATAGGTTCACTGAGGTCACTTCTCACCTATACTATGATTTGGAATCAAAGGAAGAGGCCTTTAAGAAGATGGAATCATTTTTTCAAGAGACCGAGAAATACCCTTTCATTTTCACTACCGAGGATAACACCATGACAAAGGAAAACATGGTAAAATCACCATCTAAGACCATTGGTGACTTTGAGAAGCATGCTAGAGGCATCATTTCCAAGATCATGAGCCAAATGGGCTATGATGGTCAGTGGTAGGAAAGAAATGCCACAAGATTTTCATTCCAATTGTAGCTCAATAGAGGCCCAAGCATGAAGGCCTAGGATTCAACAGACAAGAAGATAGCACAAATGCAACTCAAACTAGTTTTGTCAAGGAAAGAGGAACCACAAAATAATTCATTTGTAGAAATACACTCAAATATTCTTCTAGAATCTTGGAAGAGGGAATTACAAAGATGATTCAACCATCGATATTCACCCCAACTCTTGGGGGAAAAAGCAACCAAGCTAGCAAGCATTATCACAAACTGAATAGGTATAGAATATTTTGTTTCAGTTGCAACAAAAAGGTTCACAAGACTAACAATTATTGTAACTCTAAAATGTCAAGCAACCCATGCAAGAACTATTTCCAGTACTACATATTGACTAGACATTGGGAGGCCAAATGTTGGAGGCTCCACCCAGAACTCCATCCCGAGAATGAACAACCAAGAAGAAATATTAAAGATTCAAGGTCAAGAGGAAAGAGGAGTTGGTTGCACTTGAAGCCCAAGGAAAAATGGTTTTCCAACGATGTATTGCATTAGGGAATTACATCCACAACTATGAGAAGGATAGTAGGGTTATGCCAAAGGTGACCCCTATTCATCTCTTCTCTTCCATCCTACAATTGAGGCACCCATTTGTGGAGATTTTTCAGAGTGTTCTTGTTGATCGAAGAATAATATTGAAGGGAGTCGAGCCTTTTGGGGACCAAAATCATACAAATGGGGATGTGTGAGCCAATTGGATCTTTTCCTAAATTCTTTTATAAAATTGTAATAAACTTGTAATTTTTTATTTTTTTTCATTTGTTTTTTTGGAAAAATTGGAAGTGGAAACGAAACATGTAATGGTTGTCCTTCCAAAGGAAACACATTAAAATAATTAAGGTTGTAGCAAAGAGGTAAATTAAGGAAGAAAATGATAACTTGAGAAGTTTGCAAAAACAAGAGCTCGAAGAGTGAATCATGCTTGAAGATCAATGGAAAAAGAAGTTAAGAGTCTACCCACGATGAGCGAAGGAATCTCTAAGGCATGGTCAACTGCATTTCTTTTCTTGAGTAACAATGCGTGAGATTTCTACGCATGCATATCTCACCCATTGTAATTAAATTCCAAAGAAAAATAAATCTATGTTGTTTATACTGTGTGGGTGTAATTTTCTATATGGGGTTATATTGCAGTTCTCGTTTGAGTTTTATTGCTTGATTTTTTTTTTTTTGGTTAATAGATTCTAGTTTCATTAGTTTAATCCTCTCAGAGCTACATTTTTTTCTGTTTAACTGAGGTTACACTCACCCAAAAATTGTGTTCACTCCTCTAAGGTTATTGATGGGTGAATTTCCATTTTCCTGGGAAAATTTATGCCCCTCTAGGCGTTTTCCTTAGTTTTAGTCATCCCAACTAAGAAGATGGTTGAATTTAGTCATTGATGGGTTGCTTTTATTTAGATGGGTGTCTTCCCATTTCCCTCATGTCGTTTTTCCTTGATATTGAGTTTATAAACTCACCCCATGTCGTTTTTATCTGATGCCAAATTTCTAAATTCGCCACTAGTCTTTTTTATCTCATGTCGAGTGTTTAAAATCACACTGGGAATTTTTCTCCATTGTTGAGCTACTAAATTCATTCAAAGAACATTTTCTTCACTGTTGGTTGTCTAAATTTTCCCCCTCAACATTTTTCTCCACTATTGGATGATTAAATCCATCCACTCAACATTTTCTTCCTTGTTGGTCTTGGACACATTTTGGGAACTTAGTTGGTATTGATCTAGCAACCACAAGAAACACAAACCAAGAAGTAAACAAACCAAATAATAAAGAAACAAAATGAAAATTCCACAAAGAATCTGTGTAGGTGAAATGGGAATTCCATAGGCCCACCATTTATAGATTAGTTGGTATCAAAGCAAGTTCACCAAAGACCTTGAAGAAGCTTCCACGGGAAAATATTTGAACAAACAGAAGTTGTAAGAGTTGAGAGACTTCAACAAATAGATCCAAGAAGAATTTTAGTATTGGAGGTAGAGAGAAGATGACTTGGAGAAAGAGATTTCCAAATGCCAATATTCCATCATCACCATGAGGGAAGGATTAGAAAGGAGCATATTGAAGCTCTTTTACTTGGGGGAGAAATCTTTTGAGATGGATAATTGGCAAGATGAGAGGTTCACTGAGATCACTTCTCACCTATACTATGACTTGGAACCATAGGAAGAGGCCTTTAAAAATCTAGAAGTAGTTTTCCAAGAGACCAAGCAAGCCCCTTTCATTTTGTTGGATTACTAACAGGGGGGGTGAATTAGTAATGAGAAATTTATACCACTTATTAATCCTTTAAACCATAATGTATATTCTTTCAACTTATTCAACAATGTTGATTAGTTCATCATCAATATATTATTTCATCATAAACATTAACATACATCATGTCATAATGAACAATAATAAACACATTCACACAATACAACGTACACCAATATTTACGTGGAAACCCAATATGGGAGAAAACCACGTAATTATTTTCTTATATGTAAAGAATTACATTCAAAGAAGCACAAAATTCTAATTCTCTAGCTCCAACTTGAAGGAGGATCCAACCATGTAGTTTCTCAAGATCTAACCTAAAGGAGACTACAACCCCCTGGGTTCTCCAGATAAAACTGGAAGGTGGATAAAACCACCTAGTTCTCAGGCTTCAACCTGAAGGAAGCTCCAACTCCATGATTCTTCGGAACCAACTGGAAGGAGGATACAACTCCCTTTCCTTTCCTTGTCCAACTGCTCTGAAATATAAACTCCAAATGTAGACAACTTGTCATTGTCACTGAATCAATCACTACCAGTGTCACTCTGTCACTTACAACCTGTAACCTGTCAAGCTATCTGACTTGTCATTGTCACAAAAACCTATGAAAATAACTCGTACTAACAACCTATGCCAATAATCTATCACAATAATCTCATCAACCAATCATGTACATCAATAACTAACACAACATGTACCATCACAAGTGCATCAACTATGCACATCACAACACCTCATAACCCTCACCAATATCAAGATGTTCTTCTAACAATATACCAAGATATTTATGCCACATCAACCATAAACTATGTGTCAACAATACTAATAGAAAGTGCCTCTAAAAATGCACCAAGCATGTATGAATCATGTATCAACAATACATCAACTATGACCCATCAAGATGTACCAACATCATCAACTATACACCTCATGTATGTGTCAACTCATCAACTACATGCCTCAACCATGTACTCAACATGTACCTCAACCATATAACAAAGACATACACCAAGATATCCAACAAAATGCCTATAGAAATACATCATGTTATCCATAAACCAAATGCAATAAACCCTTACACCAAACCATGTGCGAAAACCTCAATGTCATGTAGCCTCAAGATTTCACCATGTCATGACCAAATGTAACCATAAAAACATGCATATAAACATACTCGTGACTATGTAATAGACCTATTGTATGTGATCATAGACCTATAAACCTTCCTCAATGTCAACAACAAGAGAATAGCATTTTCATCAAACTTTACCTAAGTCTCACATGACTAGTTTTTTGGATTAGTCAACAACCCTAACTTGCAACAAGTATAAATATGTACTTGAAATGAATAAAGGTATGAAAATGATACAAAATATTATTCAGTGTCTTCTCTGCAGTTCCTCCAAGTTTCAGTGCTTGGAACCTCCCAGAAAAGGAGTTATAACAAAAATGGAAGACCTTGTTGAATTCTGAATTATTCTAGAGAGAGAACTTGTACGACATAACATGTGATCAATATTTGATATCTTATTCTGAATGTACTATTTTCATTACAAAGAAAAACCTAAGGCATGTACTATTTTCATTACAATTAGTCTCACGTCATTTGAAGTTTCTGTGAAGAAGTTATGACTGTTTTACCCGGAACACATGTTTAAAACTAGTTTCAGGACTAGCCAAAACCCCTATCTTCCACAATGTATATCTCCTAAAATTAAACGACCCAGAAGCTAAAATTTCTACCAAACATACCTTGATATGTTGTCTCACGATTCTCCAAGTTTCACTATCTTAATAATTCTATAAAAAAAATTATTGCAAAAATGGTGAGACGACCTGTAAATAAAATACCTTAGAACACATCATTAAAATACTTCATCCTCCATTGGATTTTTGGCCTTATTTACTAAACCTTCCCTCTAAAATTCATCTCAGATCTCCTTGGTTACCTCAGTCACTTATAGATATTCAATATGCTCAATAGGTTCTAGTTGGAGTCTCTTTATATCTTATTTATACTTCCCCAATAACTTCCTTTAGGGACAACTTGTAACTGTTTTACCCCTTCTCCTCAATCAAAGGCTAACCCACTTTCTCTTTGCAACTAACTTTTCCTTAATTAATTAAATCATAAATACTTTGTTGCAACTTCTTTATCCATAATTAATTAATTTCTTGTTCAACCACTTTGACTATTCAACCTTCTTGTTACAACTACTTTACCCATAATTGATTTCTTGTTGCAACTACTTTGACTAGAAAACGTTTTGTTACAACTACTTTACAAATAATTAATTTCAATTTATAACCACTTTATTATTTAACTTATTTCTCCTTGGAACCACTTTGACTAGGAATATTCTTGATGACTTTCTAGGATCTTCTAGAATAATTGACTTCTTGTTGACCTTCTTAGATGCTTCTAGAATACTCTAAAGGGTTATCCAACTTCTCAAGGTCATATCTCACTAAAAATATGGAACCACGTGACATACCACATATCACTGAAAATGGAACAACATGTATTATCCATCTAGAATAGTATTTCCTATATATTCAATGATATTCATGACTTTATACCTCAAACAAACTTGGGTTCCTTACCCATACCTCTGGAGCTACTAGAGTGTGTTACCGGACATACTCAAGGATTGAAATCAATCTTTAAGGGTTGACATCAATCTAAAATATCCCTCTCTGAGGGTTGTCATCAATAAAAACCAACTATCCAAACCAATTGTCCATGAATTTAAACTAATTGTCTAACACATTTGCACTACCGAATCTATCACCGTGACAAAGGAAAACATGGTAAACTCACCTTCCAAGACCCTTGGTGACTTTGAGAAGCATATTAGAGGCATCGGATCCAAGCTCATGAGCCAATGGCTAGGCATGGAAGGAAACAAGATTTTGATTCCAACTGTATCTCAACATAGGCCCAAGCATGAAGGCCTAGGATTCAATGGACAAGAAGATAGCACAAGTGCAACTCAAACCACTTTTGTCAAGGCAAGAGGAACCATAAAAGAAGTCATGTGTATCAATCCACTCAATATTCTTGTAGAATCTTGGAAGAGGGGAACACAAAGATGATTCCTTCATCCATATTCCCTCCAACTCTTGCGGGACCAAGCAACCAATCTAGCAAGAATCATCACAAACCAAATAGGTATAGAATAGTTTCTTTTTGTTGCAAGAAAAGGGGTCATAAGGCTAGCAATTGTTGTAACTCTATAAGTCCAAGCAACCCATGCATGAACTATTTCTAGTATTGCAGTTTGACTAGACATTGGGAGGCCAAATGTTGGAGGCTTCACATGGAACTTCATCCCAAGAATGAGAAACCAAGAACAAAATCTTGGAGAGTCAAGGTCAAGGGGAAAGAGGAGTTGGTTGCAATTGCAGCCCAAGGAGAAATGGTTGTCCAACTACGTATTGCAGAAAGTAATTTCATCCACAACCATGAGAAGGACAGTAGGGTTATGCCAAAGCTGACCCATATTCATCTTTTCTCTTCCATCCTACAATGGAGGCACCCATTTGTGGAGATTTTCCAGAGTCTTCTTGTTGATCGAAGAAGAATATTGAAGGGATTTGAATTTTTCTAGGAACAAAACCCTTCAAATGGGGATGTGTGACCCAATTGGATTCTTGCCTAAATTCTTTTGTAAAATTGTAATAAACTTGTAATTATTATTTTTTATTTCATTTCCTTTTTTGGCAAAAATTGGAAGTGGAAAGGAACCATGCAATGTTTTTCCTTCCAAAGGAAACACATTAAAATAATGAAGGTTGTAGAAAATAGGGAAATGAAGGGAGAAAAGGATAATTTGGGAAGTTTGCAAAGATGAGAGCTTGAAAAGTGAAGAATGGTTGAAGATCGGTGGAAAAGGGAATCAAGGAGCCTGCCCACGATGAGAAAAGGAATCTATGAGACATGATCAGTTGCATTTATTTTTGTGAGTAACAATGCATGAGATTTCTAGGCATGTATAGCTCACCCATTGTAATGAAATTCCCAAGAAAAATAAATATTTATTGTTTATATTGTGCGAGTGTAATTTTCTCTATGGATTTATAATGTGGTTTTGGTTTGAGTTTTATTACTTGAAATTTATGTTCTAGTTAATAGATGCAATATGCATTAGCTCAATTCTCTTTGAAATTCATTTTTTCCTTGTTGATTGAGGTTCCACTAACCCATAAATTGTATTCCCTACTCTGGTATTTTCATTTTATTGCTAGGAAAATTTCATTTTTTCTGGGAGAATTTATACCCCTTTGGGCATTTTTCTTAGTGCTAGGCATCCCAATTGAGAAACTAGTTGGATTTAATCATTGTTGGGATGTTTTTCTTTAATCGGTTGTCCTCCCTATGCCCGTTTTTTTGTTTTCATTATGTTGAGTGTCTAAACTCACCTCTGGTCATTTTTCTCTGATGTGGGATGTCTAAATTCCCCCCTAGTCATTTTTGTCTCATAGTGCTTAAAATATCCCTAGGGATTTTTGTCCATTGTTGAGCTACTAGATTCATCAAAAGAACATTTTCTTCATTACTGGTCATATAAATTCGCCCCCCTAGAATTTTTCTCCTTTGTTGGATGATTAAATCCATCCATTTAGCATTTCCTTCATTGTTGTTCTTGGAAATAGTTTGGGAACTTAGTTAGTTTCGTTCTAGTGACCACAAGTAATGCAAACAAGGTAGTAAAAAACTCAAACAAAAGAGAAAAAAAATATAAATTCCTCAAAGAATCCGCATTGGTGAAATGTACATACCATAGGCCTGTAGTTTGCGGATCAATATCTTCCTTTTGAAATGTGGTTTTCACATTTCATAATAATATTTTTCTATGTCCATAACCCTTAGATATGGAAAATTGCATACCCTTGCTATAGTTTTCCACCAACACATGAGCATGAGCTAATTTAAAACTTTGAAAAATCATTTTATTCCTGAATAGACAAACACCACCGATTGTATATCAAGGTAAAATTTCTTAATAAACTTTATTATATTTGTCAATTATCTAGGATTAATACCAATCATTCAAAGACTTTTTTACTTATTTGTTCATTCCATTTGAAATTTGAAGAATTTCATTCTAGATTGTTCTAGCAAAGGATCATATGAAAAATAGTTGGTCACTTTATTTACATAATGTAAATCTACCAATCTCCCACCAACTTGTCTTTTAACAATTATCCCAAGTTAAAAATTTATGTGTTGTAGTAAAAAACCCAAATAATAGAGGAACAATTATAAATTGCACAAAGATTCTGTATTGATAAAATGTAAAGACCATAGGCCCACCATTTATGGATCAATATCTTTCCTTTTGAAATGTGGTTTTCACATTTCATAATCATATTTTTTGGTGTCCAAGTCACAACCTTTAGATCTCAAAAAATGCACACCCTTGCTATAGGTTTCCACCAACACATGAGCATGAGCTAATTTAAAACATTGAAAAAACAGTTTATTCCTTAATAGACAAATACCCCATATTGTATATGAAGGTAAATATTTATAAACTTTATTATATCTGTCTATTATCTACAAGTAATACCAATCACTCAAAGACCTTTTTACTGGTCTATTCATTCCATTTGAAATTTGAACAATTTCATTCCATATTGTTCTAGCAAAGAATCATATGAAACATAGTTGGTCATTTATTTACATAATGTGACCCCACCAAATTGTCTTTTAATAATTATCCCAAGTTAAAACTTTATGTGTTAGATCCAATTATATAAGTTTTTTGTTTTTAAAATACAATCCAACTTTCATATTTGCTTCCACCACCAAATCCTTTCTTCTTCTTGAAATTTTTCCATTTTGGAAATGTATCATAATTTGGAAGTCGCTTCCTTATTACCTTTAATTTTGACCACTTGATTACATCTTCTTATCAATAAACTTTATTGCAATGTGTTTCAACATATTTACAAATTGATTTTATATCTCTATTTTTTCTCCCTACAAATTCAAAATTTCAACCAATTTCCTTTCTTATAACCATGCATGATTACCATTTGGATTGGTTACATCTTCCAGTGAATATATCCCCATAATATTCAAATCATTTATCAAGTATTCTAGCAATTTAAAATTTCCTTTGCGCCCAATTAATGGGTCTTCACCGATTCTCACTCTATTTACTTTCCCTACTTGTTATGACAACCTTCTTCCAATTAGAGTAAATTCCCTAACTATATCATTAACTATATCACTCCATACCATTTATGAACCTTTTTTCTTCCTTCTTTCCTTTTTTAAATTAATATTCCATTAAAATTAATTTTAGATATTTTGATTTCATGACTTTTCTCGATATCCCTTTATTGTAAATTAACCTTGAGTGACCACTTGTTATTATTTCCATTATAT
>SNQJ01S0031886.1:38442-48885 GCA_010110895.2 Picea sitchensis | reverse complement strand
AAACTGATTAAAGTTCAAGGGCTAGCAAAGTTAATGGTTGAATCAAATTTCCATGCTCTTGACATTAATTTCTTAGCTGCAGCAGATGAACAGGGTGAGAAGGCAACTCTGAGCGTGAGAGAGGTATTTCTCAACTCTCCATGGTACGCATACCTGATATTTGTTTTGCATAATTTACAAGCTCCCCCTAGTCTGACCAAGACTAAAGCTAGGTTTTTGAAATTGAAAGCATTAAAATTCTTCATTCTAGAAGGCAATCTGTATTGGAAAGATCCTAGAGGTATTTTGTTAAATTTTCTATTGAAGGATGAAGTTGACAGAGTACTGCAGGATTTTCATGCAAGAGACTGTGGTGGTCATCTGAACTGGAAGGCCACAACCAACAAAATCCTCAGAGCTGGATTCTATTGGCCAACTCTATTCATTGATGTGCATCATAAAGTGACTTTATGTCATCAATGTCAGTTGCTTGAAGGAAAAAGGAAACTTATTCCTCTACCCCTGAAACCAATCTCCGTTGAAGCCCCTTTCCAGCAATGGGGATTAGACTTCATCAGAGAAATACATCCTCCTTATTTGGGCCAGCACAGGTGGATTCTTACTGCCACGGATTATTTTACAAAATGAATCGACGCAGTACCAAGAAGGCAAGCCACTGATTATGTCATTATTAAATTTCTTGAAAATAATATCTTGTCTCACTTTGGATGTCCTAGAAAAATTATAACCGACAATGCAGCTGCTTTTCGATCTAAAAAACTCATAGATTTCTACAACCAGTATTATATTGGTTTGGGACATTCCACTGCTTACTACCCTCGGGGAAATGGGCTAGTGGAATCATCAAATAAAACCCTGGTAAACATTATCAAGAAAACTTTGTAGGAAAACAAGAAGTCGTGGCATAATAAGTTGGTTTTCGCATTATGGGACGACAGACTGACCACCAAAATGTCAATCGGTATGTCACCATATCAACTGGTATATGGCACAGAAGCAGTCTTTCCCACTTCCTTAGGAGTTCCTGTCATGAAATAGTTGCAAGACATGCAAGCCAAGCCAAACAAATCCTAAAGAAGGATCAACCAAATGATCCATTTGCAACAGTCCAGGGAAGAGGTATACAACAAGACCCAGGTAGTCCAAGAAAGCATTAAGAAGATTTTTGACAAAAGAACCAAGGAAGATGATTTCAAGCTAGGAGATTTGGTGTTGAGATGCGATTCCTGAAATGAAGACAAGGGAAAGCATGGAAAATTCGATAGTCTATGGAAGGGACCATACATGATTCAAGCATTCAGAGGGAATAATGCTTTCTTTCTAAACAACACTGATGGGATAGATCTGCCAGGAGGACCTGTAAATGGCAGAATGTTGAAGCATTATTCACTTCCTCAGTAGAGACCTGAAGTCACACTTTCCATTGTACAAACCATTTTCATTTTTCTTGCGAGTTTCTGAGTGAATAAATTTGGTCATATGGTTGAAGCCTAGAGATAAGGCCCTAAGCCACTGACCACTATTTTCCATTTTTCGAAAAATAAAACCAATCAAGAAACAAAGGCGACTATGGAGAAAGTTTCAGAACACTAGGAATCATGATTCTTGGCACTTCACAAAGAGAGTACCATCCCCAGGTGGAGCCGTTGTTAGCACCCTATAATTTATAGGATCAACTGGTGACTGAAATGTTATCTCTTTAGAGTTTTTTGTTTGTCAAATGATTTTTAATTCTGAAAATAATTTGAGAAAAGGAAAAAGAAAAGAAAAAGAAAATAAAAAGAGAAGAAAAAGAAAATAAAAAGGAAAAGAAAGAGAAAGAATAAAAGAGGGCATAAAAAAGAATTTCAATTAGAGCCCCATGCAATAACAGTGACTTGGTCCATACCTTTCAAGCATGGCCAGGTTTTTTTAAATTGATGTTGATAGGAATAGTGAATAAGCTTGGCTAAACTTTTTAATCTTAGCCAAATGATATAGGTTAGTTAGTGAATAAATCTATCCAGACTATCTAATCTTGGTCAGATAGCCCCAGGATAGAATAAGTTCTTAGCCCAACAGTTTAATCTGGGCTAATTTTCATAGGAAGTTAGGTTAGAACATAGGGTAGTTTGCTTTATTTTCAATAAAACCAGCTCGATGATCAATGTTGGACCATGTCTTAGATGCTTAAAAGGTTGTTTTTCTAACCCCTTGGTGATGTAAACATGTAAAAGCTTGGGAAAAACCCATGATATGCACTTATCCTAAGTTTCACTGGGCGCATACGCTTTTGCGCTCACATTTATGCACCGCTCATGTATCAATGGCTCAAATGATCACGCCCATATCTACGGTGGGCAAGTCTTTCCAGACCCCCCGACCATTCTTCCTTTAGCGGTGGGGGGGGGTCCAGAATCGGAGATAATGTATGCGTGCATATGGACGGCCCAAGTTTCAACACTTAGATCTACGGTCTGTATTAGAATCCGGACCCCCCCCATCCATTCTACCTTTAATGCACGGGGGGGTGGGTCTGGAATGTGTGTTAAAGATCGTGCATAGATATGCAGTCGAAACAAAAGAGAACAGATCGACAACTCAAAGTATTTTTCGGACCCCCTCGACTGATCTGCCTTTAATGGTGGGGGGGGGAGTCCAGAATGGAATCTTACTTTGGTGGGCCCCCTATCTATACGTGGCATGAATCTACTAGTCCCAAATCCCAACGCCTCTTATTGTCTGACATAACTCGTCACCTCGTGACGTCATTATCCACCTTTCCTGTAAAAGTCACATTCCGTAACTCCGTCAGTCCTCCTCCCTTGTTCACCCATGGTAAGTCCCCTCACCATGATTTTTCCCCCAATCGATAATCGCCACATCACTCGTCTGTATCCCTCAGTCGTTGTCACCTGCCATCTCATGTTCTAAATGACCCGTTGGCCATTTATTACTAGATAACTTATCCGTTAACCAACTGACCGATCTCCCACACCCAACGGATACCCATTTACTCAATACTACCCTCACCACTTCATTCCTTCACCATTTACCCCCTCATCGCACCAAATAATTTACCCCGTTTTCCTCTCCGTTAGAGTCATTCGCCCCCATCTACAGTCGTCCCCACTAACATTGTTTTATTTGCAGGTATTGTTACAGTAATGGCGCCAAAGTCAAAACGAACAGAAGGAGAGGAGAATTCATTTCTCCCGCCTCCTGTCGACCTCTACAGGATTCCACTAGCCGACAAAGACTACTTAATCACAGACACTAGGTGCGATTTCAACTTCGTAGACCTTCAATCATGGCTTAAAGAAGTCTTCCTCAACTAGAATGACGAAATTGGACTCTAGGAGTCCAACCTACCCCTGTATCTCTTCCCCCAGATTCACCATTTCCCAGAGTTTGCCCTCAAGTGCCAATCCCACTATATTCTCTAGCAAAGAGCCATTGTATCCTCATCTGGGGAAGTTCTTTTCCTCATCACACCAGAAACCATCGACCAAATGATGAAAATATCCCGAGCTGACCCCACTTCACCTTTTAACCTTGAAATAATTACAGAGTTATACCAGAAGATGACGTTTCCTCAAAGAGCTCAAATATTTGATCTTTTTCTTCCATAGTCCTCTCAGCTCCCCGCTACAAATCCCCCTTATCCTTCCTCCATGTTCTCAACAAAAGGAAACCAGGTTATCACATCACTATGCACCTTGTTGGGTTATTATTCATAACAGTCGATAGATGAACCCATTCTGGGATTTTTGTCTATTTTCTCCACCGATGAGAAGCCCACTACATAGTTCGACTTCAACACATTCCTGGCGAACAACATTCACGATAAATTCATCANAGACATAACTATATGAAATTTAGTTTCAAGCAGTTCATCGATTAGTTCTACCACCCAGTGGTGAGTATACTCAGGGGCAGACCGAAACCCAGGATTAATGACAAAGTTAAAAGGATCCTACATCTCTCGGACCATAAAAAGACTGGTGATTGGTACCTATACCAAAATCACACTGAGATCAGAGTCTATGGGTGTGAGTTGGCCCCATATAAACTGCCCAAATACTTACATGTAAGAATTGTTTCCCTGGAATACATAAAGCAGATGATAAACTCGGATGATATTCATTTTGTGTCTTTAAAGAAGAAGCAACAACTCAGAATCAAAGGGCAGATAGGGTCTTTCATCTGCAATAGTCGAGACGTCAGGGAGGAAGCAGACAGGCTGCTAAAGGAAATGAAATTATTTGTGAGTTTCACATGGAACTACGATCCATGCGGGATCATTTCAAATATGAGGATAAAAAACAAGAATATCCCGTATGTCCACGAACCTAGGCCTGAGGTAGAAAAATTTGCAAACCAGACAGGATGGGAACCAAATACTTTTGTTGAAACAAAACAACAAGACCTCCCAGTCATGGTATCATAGACAACCACACCATAGGCTCCAAAGGAGAAAAGGCCTAGGAAGGATCTGTCACCTCCTGTCACTGAAGTGTCATTAGAAGAATTTTGACTGCATACCAAAAGGCCAAAAACCAGTCTGTCTTCTAACCCGGATGGAGAAAAGGA
This sequence comes from Picea sitchensis, assembly GCA_010110895.2. Taxonomy (NCBI): domain Eukaryota; kingdom Viridiplantae; phylum Streptophyta; class Pinopsida; order Pinales; family Pinaceae; genus Picea; species Picea sitchensis. The sequence continues at coordinate 44,313 of SNQJ01S0031886.1, read as the reverse complement.
AATTCCATCCACTACAGTGACAGAGATTGATTGGTCACTCCTCAGTACAGGTGGAAAATAGATCATAACCACAGTATTACCAAAGAACCCTTCAAACACTCCACCAACCAACCAGCCAGGCAAAACAGGACCAAAGCTAAGTATTTTTGAGAAATATGATCTGATCAAGAAAAAGAATCAGACTCTGACTAGCAACACCTACGCCTAATTATGGAAGCAGACGTCGACTGCACAACATAGGCTGTTATTGGCATTCAACACTAAGAAGGGAAAAATGCACATGGCATTTCTCCAAGCACAGGTATCAGAACCAAAGGTAATCATTGATTACAAAAAGGCCAGTTTTGAATTCCAGACTAAGGACGTGCATCCAGCTGATCAAATGGATCTGCACAGGAAAACTGGAGAAATGGTTTTCTCCACGTTGGCACATGCTTCCACTACTGCCTCCAGATTGCAAGTGTCGCTAAACAATGTCCAGACACAGTTGAAGCTGGTTAAAATGTCATCCTTTTCCAAGGATAACAGGATCAAGACGCTGGAGGAACTGGTCCTCAAGATTGGGTATGATCCCTCGAATGTGAAAGCAATAGAGGAGATGATCAAGAAGAAAAATGCAGACATAGCGTCTTTGAGGAAACAATTGAAGCTGCCACCAATAGTAGACTCGCAGGCAAAGGAAATAGCAAAGACAGAAGGAGAAAAAGATGAAATGCTTAAACTGATCATGGAGTAGAATGCACAACTGAAGGAAATGGAAGATGAGATGGAGAAATTAGTGAGAGAGAAAGAACAGTCAAAACCCATATAGGTCATTCCATTGAGTGCATTTCAACTCTCAGGGGTGAGCACAACGTCACTAACAGAAGTTCCATCTGCAAATCCACTGACGTCTCTAGAAAAGACGGTTGAATTGGCTAAATCTATGGAAGAGATGAACTTGCAGGAGACAGAGATTAGCAGGCTCAAAAAGGAGATTGAGAACCTTCAAGAACTCAAATATTCTTACCAAACCAACTATTCCAGGGAAAAACAAGTGTCAGACTAGCTCAAACAAGAGTTGCAGCAGCTTTGGAAGAAAATAGTGGCAGGAAAAACATTGGATGAAGTCAAAGAAAGTGTCTGGACAAACATCGCTAAGTCTATGAATGAAATATGCCCAATGATAGAGATTATGTTTGAGAAAAATGAATTGGTGCAGAGAAGTAAACAAGCCATTGAGAATATTAGATTAGAACTGGGAGAGATGCCCGCACAGGCTAATGAAATCATCAAATTCTTGAATTCTAAAACCAGAGAGGAGTTGGAAGAGCTGAGAATTGAGGATAGAACAGAGACCATCCTTGAGGTCAAGAGAGTCTTGATCAATATAGGATTGATGCTTTAGCTGGAAGAAAAGGTTTTGGCTATGGACCTAGGGGTACAAACATTTTTCAGCAAGATCGAGGCTCTACAGAAGAAAGGCCTTCCTGGTTTGAAGGTGATAAATGACAAATTGATGATGCTCCCAGATTACAAAAAGGGACTAGCCAATGTGGCTAAGAATAGTTCGAAATTTTCAGGAATTCAAGGCACCATCACTGGCAATGCATTCCTATATGCACTTCAGTTGGACATCATCCTGCAACATGAGATCCAGTACATCTTCATCACCAAGCCTACTTTTTCCAAGTACACAGAGATGGATGAAGTCTACCGAAGGTTACTCAAAGTTAGCGTTCCCAGTCATCTTCGATGGGAAGAACTTTGCAACCTGATCAAGTAATCAATGAGCTATCCCAGCCCAGTCAGCTATCCATTCAGAGGAGGTTGTGTAGAGGCCTCACCAATGTTTCACCCAGAAAACAACATGAAGTTGTGACACATCATTAAACAGTTTCCTAGATTTATGTAATTTGTTAAGTTAGTTAGGCTAAAAATAGATTTACCACGTCCTTATCTTTAATGGCAGGATTGTTTGTAATTTTGGGTTATAAATACTTCACTTTTTGAATTATTGAGGGTTGATCTTTACGCCCTGCGAGCTATCAGACTATAATTTTTTCAAGAGATCTTCCATTAATACAAAGAGGCATTTTTACAGGATTCTTGTGTGTATTCACTGGTGATGTTTTCCTTTCTAAGTTAAATGTTATTCTCGCTTAGTTATCACACTGTTTGCTAAATCTAATCTTTGAAAGTAACGAACATTGCAGTATTTATCTTTGTATACCCTACTTATGACTTTAAAAGATTTAAGTGTTTCATCTTCTGATTTTATGATAAAGAAATTCTTAACTGCTTCTTTGTTGTAATTGACATTCTCACCTTTTTATGCTATTCCTCATTTATGCTGCTAAAAGAATCCAGTGATTACATTATCTCGACCTGTGAAAGGTTTCTTTTTTTTATGGTTTATATTTTATTCTCATGATACAGACCCCATATCCCAATGGATGTGTAAAGTCTCTCAGCCAACCCAACAAAAACTACAACAAACAAAACCAACATATTTTATTTACCTAGCCTAATATTTTAAACTTGAAACATATCTAAATCTTATAGAGAGATCCCTCTCTAAAGCTAGTAGGGCTAGATCCCAGCTTCGAAGTGGTTGGATAAAGTTACCTCCCGTAGATTTCTTATTTTCTGACAACCTCTAGGAAATTTACAGACGTTAACAAGTCATAAGTTCAATAGTTATCAACTTCATAGTATGAAAAAATTATCCAATGGAAGTATGTTGTAGGTCTAATGGATGTCTCCAAAGGAAGTCCATCGTAGGTCCATAGGAACTTTTGACATACTTTCATCGAACTAATTGACAATTTATCGATGAATTGTCTTTATCTGTGATGACAAATTTTGTTTCTTGTTGTCAGAAGTTTGACAAAAAAATTGTTTTCCCTATGAAGAAAATCCATAGCCTTCATCGTACAACCTCCGATGTTTCCATAAAATAAAAATAAAAATCTAATGCCAAAATATAAGGAAACATATAAGTATTGATGTCTAGGTTGAAGGCCAATGCTCGACGTGTCATAACAAATTACACTTAAATCCAATTAGACCACTTTCCCTTTTATGCTAAGGAATGTATAGAAATCGTTCATTGAACCTAAGAAGCCTTTTCACCTAGTCCCTCATCCAAAGGGGAGGCATTGTTGGCTATTTCCTTGTTCATATGAACATTGGTCACTCTAAGTTCCCCTTTTGCAACAAACTAGAATCACTCAAGAATCTTTGTTGGTTTTGTTGTAACCCTTGAGATGTTTTTGGCGAGGAAACTATGCCAAGGCATCCATTTTCAAATTTGTTCAAGATGAATATTTTAGTTTTCTTTATACTATCCTAAAACAAAGTTTGTATCCTTCAATGTGGAATATTAACCTGTAAAATATATTCAATCAGATAATTAGAAATTGAGAGACATGACTTCTATATTTCATATAATTTAATATTTAAATAATGATTAGAAGAATATAAGATAAGAAAATAAAAAATAGAACAAGGTATTCAGTTTGACTAAATATTATTTCTATCTTAACATAAGAAAAAACACAAATTTATATGAGTTAAATAAACTATTAAATGAACATAAATGAAGAATTCATTACCTTTCACAAAATTAATGAAAAAGATACAGATCGAGAATACTTACAATATAATACACAAAAACTGTAATATTTAACAATCCCTTCTTAAATTTGTAGTGGTGGTGGTTGTACCATTTTTACCACACTTATAACATGAGATACAAGCTTGAAATAAAGATTATGAAAAAATAGACAACATGAAAACTGGGAACACAATCTAAAACAACTAAATCATGAATCTCTCATGTTTTGAGAATAATTTTCCCTGATGTTGAGTATCTAAACTCTCCCAAGACCATTTTTATCTGATGATAGATGTATAAATTCTTTCTTAGTCATTTTGATATCATGTCGAGTGCTTAAAATAACCTTGGTAATTTTTCTCCATTGTTGATCTTTTAAATTAATTCAAAGAACTTTTTCTTCACTTTCATTTGTCTAAATTTCCTCCCTCAACATATTTCTCCATTGTTGGATGATTAAATCCATCCACTCAGAATTTCAGTCCTTTTTGGTATTGAAAACAGTTTAGGAACTTAGTTTCTATTGGTCTAGCGACCAGAAGAAACACAAACCAAGTAGTAAACAAACCAAAAAACAAAGAAAATATAAATTCCACAAAGAATCTGCATGGGTGAAATGGGAAGGCCATAGGCCCACCATTTACATATCAAAATGTATCAGAGAAGACTCACCAAATACATTGAAGAAGTTTCCATGGGAAAATATTTAAACAAAGAGAAGTTGAAAGCATTGAGAGATTTCAATACGCATATCCAAGAAGAAAGTAAGTATTGGAGGTAGAGAGAAGATGACTTGGATAAAGATCTTACCACGCACCAATATTCCTTCATCGCCATCGTTGGGCCCGAGATATGATCATCTTCATGACATTACTATACACTTTTTTCCATATGTATATATGTGTTTTTATCTTTCAAATGAGCTTTTTGTAGAATTTTATGGTAAAATGATATAATCGGCATGAGGTACGTATAAATCGTGTTTTGTGATTCAATCAAGTTTAATTTATCATATTTTATGGTTTCCAAGAGTAATTCATGTTTTTCTACTATTACAGGGAAAAACACACCATGTTTCTTGGTCCGACACTTGTAATGGCACTTGATCCAGCACTCGTTTCGGTACTTGATTCGACACTTGTTCTAGCACCAAGTATTGCACAAAAACGCGAGGCAAGTTGGCGGTTATGGTATTGGCAGTCAGTGGTGGAAAAATTGAGCACATGGGTTTTGTTTTTCATCGCCCCCTCCAACTACTAAGCTCAAGACAACTAAATTTCAGTTGTCCAAAGAGGGCGATCATTGGGTTCCTCTGTTTTGTTAGTTATGGATGCATTTAATGTAATTTGCCGAATTTAGAGGTGGTTCGACCCTCCTGTGGTCAACCACCTGGGTTGTAAGCTTATAAATACCAATAGGATGATCACTAGATTGTTAACCAAGTAGCATAAGCATCAGAATTGCCAGAAAAACGATTTTGCTCTATTTCTAGTTTTACATTGCCAGAATAGTGCCAAAACTGCGTTTTTTGAATTTTTGTGGTGAATTTGTCCTGTTGAGGTCATGGTGTTATTTTAGAGAGTGACCATGACTTGTTGGGGGGGCCACTAGCAGTCTGGTAACTATCTTCATGTTTATTTTTCATTTCCTAATTTAAATTGCTCTCTTTTTATTTTATGTACATGTATATTTTTATTGTGTTAATTAGTTTGTTGTAGCTTACTGTTTTATTTCTTTTTGCAGGTTAGATGATGATTTGTGATAGTATGTGTTGATTTTATAGATTAGAGAAGGCTTGTAAGTCTCTAAGTCTCTTTACTAATTCCATGTGCAATTAAAAAATCTCTCTCTCATTATACTAACCCCGCATGTAGTTAGATGATAAACTATGCTTTCTTTTATATTTTTACAGTCGAGCTTAGAATAAATTTTTAATTAGAACAGAGAATATTTTTAATCTAAGTTTCTTCTGACAAAGATTGATGGATGGATAGATTTTCTTCCAGTTTTTGAATCATAGCTTGCTTACTTCAGTTTTAGATAGATTTCACTTGCTTAGTTATTGGTTAAATGTAATTGTCAATTCACTTTTTAATATCATGTTTTTAATTTCTGGTTTCAGTGATTTTTTTTATCATAGCTTGAATGATTAAAATAGACATAGTATAGTTTCCTTTCACGCAATTTCCTTTCATAGATTAAGATGCAATTGAATTTCTTAATTAGATAATGATGATCTCATCATGATGTTGATGGTTTATACATGAATATGT
>SNQJ01S0031886.1:14897-35625 GCA_010110895.2 Picea sitchensis | reverse complement strand
CGAAATTTGACATTTTGAATGAATTGAAAAATATTTGTGTCAAGATTCCTCTGCTTCAAGCCATTAAAGACATTCCAATCTATAGTAAGGTAGTCAAAGAATTGTGTATCAAGAATCCAGGTAGGAAGAAAAAGGACCCTCCTATAGTACATTTGGTAGGAGGACTCTCTGAGTACATATCAGAGTTGCCAAAGCTAGCAAAGTATGGGAATTCAGGAAACCCCGTAGTGACCATAACCATTAAGTAGGTCTCCATCGGAAACACTCTCATAGACCTAGGGGCAGCCATCAATGTTATGATAGCTACTACCTTGGAACAATTATAGTTACAACCTCTTCTTCAGCCTACCCCAACCATTTTGGAATTAGTAGATAAGACTAGGGTTATACCTGAAGGGATTTTAGATGATGTCATGGTTACTTTAGCCTCATGGGAGTACCCTGTAGATTTTCTTTTCATTCATTCAAAGGATCTTTCTCGAGGCCATCCTGTTATTTTGGGAAGACCTTGGCTAGACATAGCTAATGCATTTATTAGCTGTAGATAAGGAGAAATGACCATCTCAAATGGTCTCTCTATCCAGAAGCTCACCATTTACCCTCCATCTCAACCTATTATGGATAATCTATGGTGGCTTGAATGTCCATACGAGAATGAAGACTGGGAGGAACCCGTATTGCCAAGTGACCATGCATGGGAACTTCAGGAGCATACACCAGAAAATATGCTAAACCAATTCATTTCTGCTATTACATGTGTGGATTTTCCACAGTCTTTTCTCCAATTTGAGTATATGTTTGGGGAATAATTTCAAGAACAATTAGATCCATATGTTTTGTCTTCAACATATTTTATTTTCGAAATCGATGAGTCTACCATGTATTATACTATGCCCTATGAGATTAGTCTAGGGAAATTTTTACATATAAACTTCGGGCTAGATACAAACCAACAAAAACAGTTAGTAGATATCTTTAAAAAACAATCAGGAGCATTTTCCTAGGAATACACTGACATGAAGGGTATACACCCTGACACATGCATCCATCATATATACACCCAGGGGGGAGTGACACCTATTAGGCAACCCTAGAGAAGTATGAACCCAACACTCAAAGATATAGTCAAGGAGGAAATATAGAAGTTGTTAAATGTCGGATTTATCTATCCCATCTCTGACAGTAAGTGGATATACCCTCTTGTAGTGTATCCAAAGAAAGTGACTGGGAAATGGAGAATTTGTGTTGATTTTCGGGAACTCAATAAGGCCACTCTGAAAGACTACTTTCCTCTTACTTTCATTGACCAAGTTCTAGATACCTTGTTTGGAAAGAAGTATTTCTCCTTTCTAGATGGGTACAGCAGGTACAACCAGATTCTTATAGCACCCGAGGACTAGGACAAGACTACCTTTACCTTTCCTTGGGGCACCTATTCCTATAGGGTCTTACCATTTGGATTGTGTAATGCTCCTGCCACATTTCAACGAGCAGTATTAGGGATATTTGTCAATTTTATTCATGATTGTGTGGAGGTCTATATGGATGACTTCACAGTTTATGGAAACACTTACCACAAAGCCTTAGACAACTTAGAAAATGTCCTCATCATATGCCAGGAAATGAACCTATCCCTAAGTCATGAAAAACGCAAAATGTTGTTAACTGAAGGAGTGGTTCTAGGACAACATGTTTCATATGAAGGAATAAAAGTCGATCCTGCAAAGATTGAGGTTATTATTAGACTTCCACCCCCCAAGACTCAGAAAGAGGTGAGAAGCTTTCTTGGACATGCCGGATATTATTGACAGTTTATTGAAAATTTTACAAAGATTGTTGCACCTATGTTTGGATTATTGATAAAAGATGTTGATTTTGTTTGGACTAAGCATTGTCAAACTGCCTTTGAAACCCTGAAAGCTAAGTTGTCTGTGGCACCAATTCTTAGAGGGACCAATTGGACTCTCCCATTTCATATATCCACTGATGCCTCTGACACAGCAATCGGAGGGGTATTAGGGAAGAAATAAGACCAAAAGTCCTATGCCATTTATTTTATAAGCAAGAACTTGTCCCCTGCCAAGTTGAACTACACAGTCACCGAGAAAGAGTTATTGGCAGTTGTTCATGCTATTAACAAGTTTCATCATTACATTACAGGTTATGAAGTATTTGTATACACTGATCATTCCACCATTAGGTTCCTCATGAATAAACCTATAACTAATGGCCGAGTGACTAGGTGGCTCTTGTTATTGCAAGAATTTAATATTATTGTTCTTATCCGACCTATAAAGGATAATGCAGTAGCTGACTTTCTTCTCCAAATAAAGAATGAGGATGATGACATCCCTGTAGATAATAGTTTCCCAGATGAGCACCTATTTTCCCTCTCTGTCAATACCCCATGGTTTGCAGATATGGAAAACTATCTTCTATTAGGAAGTTACCGTCTCATTTTTCACCTCATGAAAAGTGGAAAATTATTACATAGAGTGCTAATTACTCTTGTGTTGGTCATGATATTTTTCACACAGGTCCTGATTTGATTATTTGTAGATGTGTCCGAGAGGACGAGGTACCTGAAATACTATGAAATTGTCATGATGGACCATGTGGTGGCCATTTCTCTGAAAAACGTACAACATATAAGGTGTTACATTCAGGTTACTATTCACCTAGCATTTTCAAAGATGTTGCCAAGTATGTGAGAAGTTGTGATAGTTTCCAAAGGATAGGTAGACCTACATCATCTGACGAAATGCCTTTGCAGGCCCAAGTTATGATAGAACCCTTCGAAAAATGGTACCTCGACTTTGTAGGACCAACTTCACCCATGTCCTGTAGGAATAATTATATATTGGTTTGTACGGACTATGTCACCAAATGGGTAGAGGAAAAATCCCTATTCAGGGCCACAGAGAAGTCTATTGTCGAATTTATCTATGAAGACATATTTACCCGCTTCGGTGTCCCTCATGAAAATGTTACCGACCAAGGCACTCAATTTACTTCCAAGATGATGAAAGAGCTAACAGACAAATATGGGATTAAACATTGTAAATCTTCTCCATACCACCCGCAAGCCAATGGCCAGGTAGAATCTAGAAACAAAGTTATGGAAGCCATATTGACCAAGACTATTCAGTTACATCACTGGGATTAGGATGATAGGCTCCCATAGGCTTTGTGGGAATACCGAACTACATGGACAAATACCACTGGGCATACCCCTTATGATCTATTGTACGGGAAACAAGTACTTTTACCTATAGAATTCCAACTAAGGACCTTCTGTATTTCCGCATAGTTAGGATTGAACCTGGATGAGGCTCAAAATAAACAATCCCTACAACTAAATGAGTTGGATGAAATCAGGCAAGATGCCATCCAACGGACGATATTGGTCCAAAACCAGAGGAGCAAGTGGCATGATAAGTTTATTAAAAAGAAACACTTCCAACCTGGTGATTGGGCCCTGTTGTTTGATTCCTTGTTCAAAACCTTCAAAGGAAAACTTACCACCCGTTGGTTGGACCCTTATGAGGCAGACATTGTATATGACAATGGAGCTATAAAAATTAAAACAATTGACGATGGACAAGTCTCCTTTGTGGTAAATGGACACCAACTTAAGTTTTCTCATAAGCCCATTTCCAGAGAAGATTTTCTACAGGTCATGACAGCTGACAAGGCATTGGCCTTAGTAGATGGGGAAGTCCCCCCTTGTTCTTGAAACATTTTCTGAGTTTCTGGCTGTATATATGTAAATAGTTTTTTTATTTTGTTAATAAGGCAATTCTAGATATTTTTGTAAGTAATTATTTCACCAGGAGTACACCGTTTCAAGGATATTTCATCAAAACATTGTTATACTTGAATCTTCTGTCTGCTAAAGCATCAAATGAATAGTGACTTACTGTAATTAGCCATGTTTTTGCAAAATTATCATTTTTAAGGCATTCTAAAGCAGTTGCTCTTGAAACTCTTCACCACTGTATAAGGAAGTGATACCATAACTATCAAGCCTAGAGGTCTCTCGTATAGTTTGTTTTCCAAGAAACCTGAGTAAGTAAGTCAAGTGTCTTTATCAAAGAGTAACAGGGAGGTCTCATTAGCAGTTAGTCATGGAAACATCATAATAATTATAAAAGAAGACATTGAGTGAGCCTAGAGATACCTTTTTGTTCTTTCTCAATGGTACCATCCACTACACACTAAATAGCTTGATTATATCATATCTTTAGATAAGCCACACATGCTTAAGTACCCCTTACATCAGGACAATCACTAAGCAATATAACGGAAAGTCATTCTCTAACATAAATACCATCCCAATTAAAAAGAAAAAGAAAGAAAAAGTTGTTTTAGAGCTATCCCCCTATCTTCTTGCATAAGCAATATTATACTAACATCTTAAAGGATGGAGGGCCAGTCTATGAGGGTTTAAGAGGCTAACCCATCGAGATACTGAACAAGTCTGCTGGCAGCGGGTATCGGCCTGTGGTATGACTAGGTAAACCTATCGAAGTATTGAACAGGCTTGCTGGAAATGGGGCATTCTACCTAGAGAGGATGATGATCTGACAAAAGTAAATAATAAATCTAAAATTGTCCTGATGTATGACATTACTTGCTGACAAATCTGACATGAAGTATGTGTGGTTTAGCTAAGGTTAATGAATCTCATAAACTTTCCATCGGGGAATGACTCTAAGACTATCCTGAAACTCTCTTGCCTACCTCTTCTTATCTATATATAGGATCTCTTATCCTATAGGTGGGGCCATATCCTAACTGTCTCGTCGGAAAAATCTGTGAAATTTCATCTTTACACTTGACATACTGTAAATCTTTGGCTATTGGGGGATACTAACTAGTTTCCTATACTTTTGATTGTGAGGTGTCACAATACTTAGGTGTGGGGGAGGGGTTCATGAGTTGACAAATTGACGTAGATGAGAGACGCCCTCTACGTCCGCTCACAGGATCGTTCAAGTTCCCCTTTGAGCCGAATTAGCTCTTTCAATTCCTCCATGGAATCTCTGCTAAAAACTCGATCCACAGGTCCTTAATTTTTCCACATGGCTCTTCTGCACTTAACCATGAACTCTCTCTATGTAATTTCGGGTTTCGGAGTTTCTTCTTTTCTGATGTCGAGAATCTCTGTCCTCTCAAACTCTTGAACTCTGATTCGTCGATGCGCTCCCTTTCGGCCTTAGCCCATCCTCGCTATACCCCCTAGTCCATGTGACTAGTCCTCGTAAGACCACAGTCTTATCTCCTTATCAGGATTTGGGGTTTCGCGACCCTCGATGTCACGAACGTTTGCCCTCGCGATCTCCCGATCTCCGATGAGTAAATTCACCAACGCACCTTTTACACGTTATCCCTCCTGGCTATACTTCTGGTCCATATGACCATTATCCCCGTGACCACAGCCCTGTCTCCTATCGGGGTTTCGGACATCGCAATGCTGAAACGCAAGGACACTTTGTCCACGGGATTCCCGATATCCAGATCCCCGATGTGACGTTAGCTAGCCCCCGCACAACGGACTTCGTGTTTCCGCAATGCAAGTCCTCCTTGTCTCCAGGACTCACGAAATTTTGATCCCCGACTCTCTTCGGATCTCCGACATGCATCCCCAAAAGATGGATGGCCCGGATCCAATCTCGTTGTTTCGGAGGTTTCAATGCTCCGATGATAGAAATACTCTGTCAACTCAAAACCCCGGTAGCCGATATACCGATGGGTCACTCGATCCTCCACCACGTGTCGCCACAAACGGACGGTCCAGATCATTCCTGCTATTTCGAGACTTGAAGTGTCCCGACTTTCTCGACCTCAAGACTTCCGATATCCTGAATGAAAATACCCCTCTATGCCGACAACTGACCCCATAACGGTGCTTTCCTTCTTTCGGGGAATCACACTTCACGATTCCAGAGTGCAAGAGTATCCTGTCCTCAGGACCTCCGAAACGCCGATACCCGACGTCTTCCTGTTCATGAAGGCTTAACTCCCTCGCAACTCTCGACATATCTGACGGCTGTCAGGTCTCTGGATCAAGATCCAATGGTCCAGTCTCGTTCTTCCTGTGTGCTCCTCCTGCTGCTCCCTAGACGTGAAAATATCCAACGGTCCAGATCTCTTCTTCCCATCGATCTGACGGCTACTATGCTCCCTCCTGAGCTTGCACACTTTCTTCCTGCACTTGGAAGAATTCCAAGTCTCCCAAAGGCCTCCACCTTTATCTTCTTTCTCCTCTGCGAACTCCTTTACCTGAGTTATCTCGCGCAAATGAAAATGTTGTTCCTCTTGAGCTTGTTCCCTTCGAATCCTTGAAAGATTCTTCAACTCATGCACCTTTGCAGAATCTTCACGCACACAGAGTGTTGTCTCTCCTAAGCTTCTCAATTACTCATATCCCTAAGGGATTTTATCCTTCTTCCTTCTCCTACAGATGGAGAATGTTTGGATGCCCTCCTAGCTATCCCTTTGCTCAAGCAACCTCTTTCTGAGCCTATCAGGGTGTTCAGCAACCCTGTGAAGATCCCTTAGTGGATTCTTCCTTCAGAATACAGAACTCAAAGAGTTCTCTTCTCTTATGTGCCTGTCTGCACACCTACTCAATGCCCACCTGGCATAGTATCTTCTCCAATAACTTCCAGCAGTTCTATCCTCTCGTGCACCTATGCACTCGCTCAATGCCCACCTGGAAGAGCTCTCAGAATCCTCATTGATTCTGGTTCTTCTTGAACTCATAGCAGAGTTCTTCTTCAGCAACCTGTGCCTATGCTTGATGCCCACTTGGCAGAGCTCCACAGAATCCACAGCAGAATTCTATCTGCAACTGTGTCTCTCATACACAACCATGCCTCCAAGGTATTCAAAAACCTTGAGGTCTTCACTCTCGAATTGTTGACTCCAGTTCTTGTGCCGCAGCACGTCCTTGTCTGAACCCGCAGTATTCAGAAATGCACCTATGTGCACGGCTATAAGAACCCACGGTGTTCTGTCACACCCTCCTGGTGTGAATCCTCAAAGACCTTCACCTGAAATCAGACACACTCCTGCAAATGCATGATGACATCATACATTCATAGCATAAAATGGAACACTCACGGACATTCATTTAACACACAGTAATGCAGGAAAAATTGCTCTTTGTATTAAAATGGAAAATGCCTGTTTGTACAAGGGTGTTACTGAGCACGGCCTGTNCCTCCAACCTACCTACCCTATTCAATTGCATTGAATGGGCTGTCTAGTCTAGCATTTGGATCTAGATCTTAGCCTTACAAATATTAAAGGCTGATCTTATCCTACGCCTGCACAAGGCACGACTCTACGGCTCACCAGCCTAAGCATTTAATTACATTCAATTCAGATTTTAAATGAGGTTGCGCCTCTCTTCAGCTTTGAATGCACACGCTCGACATGGCTGGTTGGCTGACGTGGAGAGATGCTCCTGCATCATACTCCTCAGCTGCAAAAATTCATGAGCTCATTATCATGAGCTTCCCATCTTTGATGTTGAAATCCTCCTAGATCCCAAATCATCCTCTGGAGTTGTTCATCTACTCCATCTCCTTGTTGCTGCTACTGCTTTTGCACTGCTGCTTCTGCTGCTTCTCTTCTTCCCAGCTTCTCCTCGCTGGCAGTCTCTGTTGATCTCAACATCATCCTTCTGATGTCTTCTATCACCTTGTCCAACTGCTCCAGTGGATGGCTCTGTTTTTGCAGTCTCCCCAGCTGCAAAAATTTTTGGCTCATGGGAAAATCACCATGATCTCCCATGCTTTCTTCATCAGCTTCCAACTTCACCTGTTGGATGTGCACGCTTTGCACTTTCACCCTCTTTTCTAGGGATTCAATTTTTTCCCACAGATCAGCAAAACAAATGTTGTCTGCCCCTTCTTCTTCTGCTGCTGCAAACTCCCATGTTGCAGTCCTTTCAGTCTCCTGGCCGAAAATATTGAGCCATTCCTCAGAATGCTCATCATCCTCTCTGTATGCTTCTTCTGCTGTCAGCTTCAGTGCTACAGCTTATTTTCTTTCGACTTCCTGGCTGAAAGAGTTGAGCCATTCCTCAGAATGCTCATTTTCTTCTCCGTCTGCTTCTGCTTGGGCAATCTCAACCACCTGCTCTAATTTTTCCTTGACAGTCTCAGCTGACTATTCTTCTGATGTTGCTACACCTGCAACACATAATTTTGCCTCTCCTTGGGCAAGTGGTAGGAATACCCCAATTCCCCCAATCATCGGAATATTATCTTGATCTTCTTCCTCTGTCAGCTACATCTACTGATCCAAACTCATCTCCAAGCTCATCTGCTCTGTCAACTCCTCGGGCTGATCAAAACTCACCTGCTCATCCCTGCTCACCTGGCAATATGGGATGCTTCCACTGTTCTCCTAGCAGATTATGAGATCAACCGATCCCATCTTCATCAGCAACCCTTGCTGAATTGAACTCACCTCTGAGTCCATGAGACTTTTATATAGTCTCGAATTTTCATCTCTGCCCACCTGGCAAACTGAGATGCTTCCACTGCCCTCCTGGCAGTCTTCGAGATCCCGCAGCGACCTCATTTCATTGCCCAGATGGCAATGTGAAATTCCTCGTCTGTCCTCCTAACAGTCTCTGAGATCTTCAGATGATCTCAACTCGTTGCCCACCTGGCAATTGGGAATTTCTTCTCTGCCCTCATGGCAGTTCTTTAGATCCTCAGTTGATCCCATTTCATTCTCTTCACCGAGAACTTTCCCAGTCTCTGTTTCACATATCTGAACCATCTCCTCAGGTCCGTTGAGGTTTTCAGTATACCTCAACCATCCTCTTAACAACCTTCGTTGTCTTATGACCATCAACTCCTTGACTGGCCATTTTTCTTTCGGCTTCTTCATGGGCCATTTGTGCATCCTTCTCGACCTCTTATCCTACTACATCTCAATTGCAATTTCATCTAGTCTCACTTTCATCTCAGCGAGTTCTTTGTCCCATTCTGCGTCACTCATCAGCTCTAGGTCCTTTCTTCCAGCAAACCTACGGCCTTCAATAGCCATGTTGTTGTCCCTGTCTGCTCTCCTAGTAAACCTTCTACTGTCACTCTGCACTAAGAGTGTTTCCATTTTCATCCTACAGTCCTATTGATTGTCTATGGACTGTTGTCTACCCCTTATGCCTCCTCCTGCCTGAAATATACAAGAAATAATTAGGCTCTAATACCACTTGACGCAGACAAGAGACACCCTCTACGTCCGCTCACAGGATCATTCAAGTTCCCCTTTGATCCAAATTAGCTCTTTCGATTCCTCCATGGAATCTCTGCTAAAAACCCGATCCACAGGTCCTTAATTTTCCCACACGGCTCTTCTGCACTTAACCGTGAACTCTCTCGATGTAATTTTGGGTTTCGTAGTTTCTTCTTTTCTGATGTTGAGAATCTCTGTCCTCTCGAACTCTCGAACTCCGATTCGTCGATGCACTCCCTTTTGGCCTTAGCCCATCCTAGCTATGCCCCCTAGTCCATGTGACTAGTCCTCATAAGACCACAGTCTTATCTCCTTATCGGGATTCGGGGTTTCACGGCCCTCGATGTCACGAACCTTTGCCCTCATGATCTCCCAATCTCCGATGAGTAAATTCACCGACACGCCTTTTACGTGTTATCCCTCCTGGCTATACTCCTGGCTCATATGACCGTTATCCCCGTGACCGCAGCCTTGTCTCCTATCAGGGTTTCGTACATTGCAATGCCAAAACGCAAGGACACTTTTTCCATGGGATTCCCGATATCCTGATCCCCGATGTGACGTCAGTTGGCCCCCACACAACGGACCTCTCCTTTCTTTTGGAAAATCGGACTTCGTGTTTCTTCAATGCAAGTCCTCCTTGTCTCCAGGACTCACGAAATGTTGATCCCCAACTCTCTTTACATCTCAGAGACGCGTCCCCAACAGATGGACGACCCAGATCCAATCTCGTTGTTTTGGAGGTTTCAATGCTCTGATGACAGAAATCCTCTGTCAACTCAAAACCCTAGTAGCTGATATACCGATGGGTCGCTCAATACTCCACCACATGTCGCCACAAACGGACGGTCCAGATCGTTCCCGCTATTTCGAGACTTGAAGTGTCCCAACTTTATCAACCTCGAGACTTCCGATATCCTGAATGTCGATACTCCGCTATGCCGATAGCTGGCCCCGCGATGGCACTTTCCTTCTTTTGGGGAATCAGACTTCGCGATTCCAGAGTGCAAGAGTATCCTATCCTCAGGACCTCCAAAATGTTGATCCCTGACTTCTTCCTGTTCACAAAGGCTTAACTCCATTGCAACTCTCGACAGATCCGAAGGTTTTCGGGTCTCTGGATCAAGATCCAATGGTCCAATCCTATTCTTCCTATGCGCTCCTCCTGCTACTCCCTGGATGTGAAAATCTCCAACGGTCCAGATCTCTTCTTCCCGTCGATCTGACGGCTACTGTGCTCCCTCCTGAGCTTGCGCACTTTCTTCCTGAACTTGGAAGAATTCCAAGTCTCCCAAAGGCCTCCACCTTTGTCTTCTTTCTCCTATGCAAACTCCTTTACCTGAGTTCTCTCGTGAATATGAAAACATTGTTCCTCTTTAGCTTTTTCCCTTCGAATCCTTGAAAGATTCTTCAACTCATGCACCTCTACAGAATCTTCACGCACACATAGTGTTGTCTCTCCTGAGCTTCTCAATTACTCAGATCCCTAAGGGATTTTATCCTTCTTCCTTCTCCTGCAGATGGAGAATGTTTTGATGCCCTCTTGGCTATCCCTCTGCTCAAGCAACCTCTTGCTGAGCCTATCAGGGTGTTCAACAACCCTGTGAAGATCCCTCAGTGGATTCTTCCTTCAGAATACAGAACTCAAAGATTTCTCTTCTCTTATGTGCCTGTCTACACACCTGGTAGAGTATCTTCTCCCAGAACTTCTTGTAGTTCTGTCCTCTCGTGCACCTATGCACCTGCTCAATGCCCACCTGGAAGAGCTCTCAGAATCCTCAGTGATTCTAGTTCTTCTTGAACTCACAGCAGAGTTCTTCTTCAGCAACCTGTGCCTGTGCTCGATGCCCACTTGGTAGAGATCCACAGAATCCAGAGTAGAATTATGTCTGCAACTGTGTCTCTCATACACATCCTTGCCTCCAAGGTATTCAACAACCTTGAGGTCTTTACTCTCGAGCTGTTGACTCCAGTTCTTGTGCTGCAGCACATCCTTGTCTGAACCCGCAGTATTCAGAAATGCACCTCTGTGCACGGCTATCAGAACCCGCAGTGTTCTGTCACACCCTCCTGGTGTGAAGCCTCAAAGACCTTCACCTGAAATCAGACACACTCCTGCAAATGCATGATAATAGAATACATTCATAGCATACAATGGAACACTCACGGACATTCATTTAACACACAGTAATGCAGGAAAAACTGCTCTTTGTATTAAAATGGAAAATGCCTGTTTGTACAAGGGTGTTCCTAAGCACGGCCTATAACAAGGTCTCGGCTCCTCTCTTATGATATCTACTCGCAAATCCTCTTCTATCCACTACCTCTCTTCTATCTCCTCACTTACTCAAAATGAGATCCTAATCTCTTTTACCTGAGGGGGCTCTTCGAGCTCCTCCCTCCAACCGACCTACCCTATTCAATTGCATTGAATGGGTTGTCTAGTCCAGCATCTGGATCTAGATCTCAGCCTTACAAATATTAAAGGCCGATCTTATCCTATGCCTGCACAAGGCACAGCTCTACGGCTCACCATCCTAAGCATTTAATTACATTTAATTCAGATTTTAAATGAGGTTGCACCTCTCTTCATCTTTGAATGCACACGCTCGACATGGCTGGCTGATGTGGAGAGATGCTCCTGCATCACAAATGATCATTTCCTAGAGAAAGGAGTCTTTGCAATATCTTTTGTATTATTAACATGATACGGGTTATTACATTGATAGTCATGTTATTTTTAAATGCTTAACTCATGTGTGCTATACATGACTGAACTCATGCTTAACAGGCCATTCTTTATTGGTTATCTTCCATTACAAACTGCATACTATAGGTTTGAAAATACATGTTTTATGCTTGCTATAACCCGTTTATTATAGGTTTTGACACTATATGTCATATACAATAAGAATGAGTAAGCATGGAGTACTCTACCTCTGCTCATTAACCACTACGGTTGTCAAAAACACTTCAAAATTGCAGTCGATCCTTTATAAGAGGAGAAAATTCACTTAATATAGGGGTACCAGATGAGGTGACGGATGCAATGTCGTTTAAAGTGCCATTGCATTGCATACCAGTAATTGTCCTAGATTCCAGGGAACTAGAATTCAATCACATTTAATTAAATTTGTTACAGGCATTGATTAAAAGATACTTCATATGGTTATGATCAAATGTCCAAGTCAAAAGACTTGGACATTGATCTAAGTACACACCACTCCATTGCTCCCAAGCTTGCCATCAAATTCAAATCTCCCACACATGGCAGCTCGCGCGCACATGTGGGCAACGTACTCCACCATAAGAGCATCCAAAATCGGGCTGGGCACTATATTGTTTCATTTTCCCTTGCCATTTGCTCTACCCTGCGTTAAGGAATTGTGCCCAACCTCTACTGAATTTTCCCTCTGTTCTAATCACACTCAGACTGTGTTAAACCTGTGCCATTTCTTGGCTTGTTTTCACCCATGCTTGGTAAAATTTTACCTATGTTCCAATTACACTTAGACCATGCACAATTCGTGTCTTTGTGTGGCTCAATTTCTTCCTTTCTTGGTGAATTCAAACCCTGTCACAATGCCCAAGTGATATGAACCATCCTCCTATGCAGACTCGTTTGCCATTCAAGAATTATCACAGTGTAGGGAAGTGTTCTTCCATGTCGACTGGGGGCCATTTCTGTCGAGTTTGCAAGGCCATGATGATCGTCTTTCTATGCAATTTGTAGTTGATTTTGATGGCAATATAGCACATGTAGGGTCTTTCAATTTTGCAGTCACAGAAGATTCAATTGTTGCTGCAACAAAACTTCCAAGAATGGGAGATAGGTGGTTCAAGAATCATCAATTGTCGCACTCAAGTTACAACATGGTGTTTAAGCCCGAATTCGAGAGCATTTCAAGAGAGAAAGGGTATGCTAAGGAGTGGATAAAGCTATAATTGGTCAATCCCCTTATCGTCATCACAAGGTTAATTACATGTGAAGGTAGATACTCCACCTTCAAAGCTTGTCACTTTAGATTGCTGGCTCATTTTTTGTTCAATAAACCTTTAAAATTCCCTTTTTATTTTCTCAAAAGCTTGGAGAAAATGTCCTCTCAAGTGAGGAAAATTGTGACCAACCCCCACAATAGTCTCTTCCACCACGGTTTGATCAAACTCCTCGTTCTTACCGAACTAGAGAAGTAGGGGAAAAGTTGGGATGCTATTATCTACCAACTTGCAAATCCTCACTTGACAGTTAAGACCGGAAAAAAACCACTTATCCTAAAAACTATCTCTCCATCCAAGCCTCACTCTCCAAAAACTCCAAACTCCCTTGCACAAACTCCCTCTTTGCCGGAACAATACCAAAAGGTTTGTTGATATTCCTACTTATTCATCGGGGAAAAAGACCAAGAACAAAGACCAAAATAAGCCTATTGTTGACCCCCCAATGCCTTCATTTTCTCTTGATCCTACACCTAAGAAGCCCCACAAAGTAATGCTGCAAGACTTTCCCATCATTCCCACAAACAAGAGAGGAGCCAAGCAATTTGGTAAGGGACCCTTTCGGAACAGTACCCGGAACATAAGAACCAAGCCTTATGCAAAGCCTCCACCTCCTTCAGATCCTATCCAAGTATCCCCTGACCATGAGAGCCCTCATAAGCAACCTAGAGAAGTCTCTACAGATGGATTAGATCCACTAAGGAAAAAAAAATCAAAACCTGCCTCACCTTTCCGATCTCCCATCACACCTACTTCACCCATGCCCGCTCTTGATCCTAAATTTGATAAATTGACCACATATCTCAAAGGAACTAAGCCTTCCTTAGAGATCACTAATTCTTCCCCAACTATAGAGGAGCTACAAAGGGAAAACCATCAGTTTCTCCAACAATTAGAAGAGAGGAAGACAAGATATGCACACCTTCATCATGACAATGCACTCCTTCAGGCAAAAGTTAACTCCCTTCAACGGTTGGTCAATGGGATGACCCAATATAACCACATCTTAAGAGAAAAATTAAAGCAACATAAGAGGCATAAGGCTAAGCCTACACAGCAAGAAGGAGAGGCTTCTAAAGCCAACCCTCCTCAACAAGCCTAGTTCCAAGGGATGACTTCTTTTTGTTTGCAGTGGGACCTGGAAAATCGTCAGTGTGGGGGTATGTTGGGCCCGAGATATGATCATCTTCATGAAGTTATTATACACTTTTTTCCATATGTATATATGTGTTTTTATCTTTCAAAGGAGCTTTTTGAATAATTTTATGGTAAAATGATATAATCAGCATGAGGTACGTATAATTCATTTTTTGTGATTCAATCAAGTTTAATTTATCATATTTTATGGTTTCCAAGAGTAATTCATGTTTTTCTGCTATTACAGGGAAAAATGCACCATGTTTCTTGGTTTGACACTCATTCCGGCACTTGATCTAATACTCGTTTTGGTACTCGATCCGACACTCATTCTGGCACCCAGTATTGCACAAAAATGCAAGGCAAGTTGGCGGTTATGGTATTGGTGGCTAGTGGTGGACAAATCGAGCACATGGGTTTTTTTTTTCATCGCCCCCTCCAGCTACTAATCTCAAGACAACTTGATTTTAGTTGTCCAAAGAGGGCGATCATTGGGTTCCTCTGTTTTGTTAGTTATGGATGCATTTAATGTAATTTGCTGAATTTAGAGGTGGTTGGACCCTCTTGTGGTCGACCACCTGGGTTGTAAGCTTATCAATACCAATAGGATGATCATTAGATTTTTAACCAAGTAGCATAAGAATCAGAATTGCTAGAAAAACGATTTTGTTATGTTTCTAGTTTTACATTACCAGAATAGTGCCAAAACTGTGTTTTTGGATTTTTATGGTGAATTTGGCCTGCTGAGGTCGTGGTGTGCTTTTAGAGAGTGACCACGACTTGTTGGGGGGCCCACCAGCAGTCTGGTAACTGTCTTCATGTTTATTTTTCATTTCCTACTTTAAATTGCTCTCTTTTTGTTTTCAGTACATGTATATTTTTATTGTGTTAATTAGTTTACTGTAGCTTACTATTTTATTTCTTTTTGCAGGTTAAATGATGATTTGTGATAGTATGTGTTGATTTTATAGATTAGAAAAAGCTTGTAAGTCTCTAAGTCTCTTTACTAATTCCGTGTGCAATTAAAAAGTCGCTCTCTCATTATACTAAACCCACATGTAGTTAGATGATAAATTATGCTTTCTTTTATATTTTTATAGTCAAGCTTAGAATAGATTTTTAATTAGAATAGAGCATAGTTTTAATCTGAGTTTCTTCTGACAAAGATTGATGGATGGATAGATTTGCTTCCAGTTTTTGAATCATAGCTTGCTTACTTCATTTTTAGATAGATTTCACTTTCTTAGTTATTGGTTAAATGTAATTGTCAATTTAGTTTTTAATATCATGTTTTTAATTTCTGGTTTCAGTCATTTTCTTTATCATAGCTTGAATGATTAAAATAGACATAGTATAGTTTCCTTTCATGCAATTTCCTTTCATAGAATAAAATGCAATTGAATTTCTTAATTAGATAATGATGATCTCATCATGATGTTGATGGTTTATACATGAATATGTAGGGTATTTAACATTACTTTTATCATGCCTAAGTTTTCATTGGACTGTTTACTTCACACCTTTCATTTTTCCATTGAAATTAGTATTGAACTTATACCATTAGAACTATCTTTTGTTGTCAAGTGTCATTGAGATATCATCCGTCACCACCGAAGGCATTCACACAACCACCAGCATTAAATTTTGAGTGTTTCATAGGTTAAAGTTAGTTTCTTTCTTTCATAAGTTAGAAAAGATAGTTTCTTGTTTTCATAAGTTTAGTTGTTAATCTTTCTTGCTTTCAATAGAATAGTTTTCCTTTCATGTATTGCATTGAGCATTTAAATTTCCTTTCACGCAAGAGAAATAGTTTTGCATTAGGCATTTAGTTCACTTACCTCTTAGGCTAGGTAGTTGTTCAATGAGAAGTATTTGCTTACTTGTCTTTTGCTTTATGTTTTTGCTTGCTTGTCTATTTTCTTTAATAGGTTAGTTAGGTGTTTTTGCTTGCTTGACTTTTTCTTTAATAGGTTAGATAGGTGCTTTTGCTTACTTGCTTATTTATTTGCTTTCAAAGGGTAGTTTCTCATTGAATGTAAGTTGGGAAGTTAAAGTTGGTTTGCTTTCATCATTTTCTTAGTATGCTTAGTAGTTTACCTTTGCTTACTTTCATGAACTAGTTTGCTTTACATAGATTTTTCATTCGCTTTCTTAGGAACTATCCATCACTCCTTGGCCCAAAAGTACTTAGGTTACCTAGTTTCAATTTGCTTAGTAGGGTTTGTTCATTAGATAGTTTTGCTTGAGTATATTAGCCCTGGATAGTTGCTTTCCATAGTTAGACTATACTCCTACCAACCTTTTTACCTTTGGCATATATTTTGCTACAACTCTAAGTTTACTTACCCTGGGTTGACAGTTTAATTGAGGGTAGTTTAATGTCTTTTTTAGTACATATAAATCACCTAACATCCATGAGGGAAGAATTAGACAGGTGCAGATTGAAGCTCTTAAAGTTGGGGGAGAAATCCATTGAGATGGATAATTGGAAAGAGGATAAGTTCACTGAGGTCACTTGTCACCTATACTATGACTTAGAAGCAAAGGAAGAGGCCTTTAAGAAGCTAGAAGCAGTTTTCCAAGAGACCAAGTGTTGGTTTAATTTATCCGAGTTATACCTTTAACATACTTGACCCAGGTTCAGGTCTACTAGGGATCTAACAAAGCCTCTAAAACTACCGACCCTCCTGGAAAACTAGAAGGCAACGCAGTACATAGAGTGCACTGCACAGTCTCACCCAGGATAGTCTTAATGGGTGATTGTAATACTCAAGTGCTTGCAGTCCAGTACTGAATGGAGATTTTTGAAGTGTGTGCTGAGAGTTCTATCTAATTATTAAGAAATATACTAGAATTCTGATTCATGCATGTAATGTAAGCAGATTCATTTATTCATACATACATCATTCTAACATCTACTCATAGATAGTAAGAGAGATATAAGAATTGTAACAACCCTAGTTAAATAATTGCTTAAGGTTTATCAAGTATAATTAATTAAATAATTAACTGTCCTGATGTGTATTATTTAAATAATGATTATTTATTAATAATATTAATTAATTAATTAATTATTGTTTAATATATGTTGATTAATTAATTAACTCATTCAATGTTTTGGTAATGAATTAAAGGCTTAATAATTTTTAATTTATTTAATAGAAAACTTAATGTATGAAGGGATAAGGCATTGAATGGAGGGATAAGGTGGGTGGCATTGAATGAAGGGAGGAGGCGGTGAATGGGAGGAGGATATGAGGGGGAAGAGGCATTTGGGAGAGGGACTTTTTGAAATTTGGGGAAAGGAAGCATTATTTGAGATTAGGGACTGTATTTTTTGGTTGGTATTTTTCTGGTTTGGAGTTTGGATGCACTGTTACAAGGGAGCATCGGTTGCTAGGAGTTTTGGGCTTGGGGGCCAGGAATCCTCACAAAATCCTGGAGCTAGGGAGCCAGATAGGCTCTGTTTCTAGCTGGTGGGGAGGAAAGATCTGGTTTTGGGCAGAGTTCTGGCAGAGCAGCAGCGAGGACAGGCAGAGATTGGAGAAATAGCATCAGTCAGAGGTATGTATTTTCATGATTACGCTGTGTTAGGTGGTTATCATTAAGTTGTTGAATATGTTGTGTTATGTGGTTGTTATGTGATTTATTATCATGTTGTTCATAAATTTAATTTCTGTTGATAAATAAATGGTTATATGTTGATGATTAAATTGTACAAGATAACATTTCTATATTCTCTATTTTAACTTGTGTTTTATAAGGCTCTATGGGAAGAGACCTTACACATGGTGTCAGAGCCCTAGTTTAAAATATGGAGCCAAGAGCCTACCTACCCACCCATCCTCTTGACTCTGGACAGAAATCTAAGCTATGTAAAAACTCTAAAAACAACCCTGAAACTCTCTAAAAACTCTAAAACTTGTTGGCCTATACAGGTAAAATCCTTGAAAAGGGTGATGTAAACATAAATAACTAGAGATATAAATAATATATTTAAGAAAAATTGTAAATCTAGGCCTAAGGGCCAAGCTCCAACTCCACCTCCACCCAACCTACAAGCCAAATCCATTTTTTTTATATATATATGAATAGTATGCACGTTGAAAAATGAAAAGGTATAATATTATACATATTGAAAGTGACAAATAATAAAACAAAAGAAAATAAATATAAGTATATATACATCAAGTCTTCTCTGCCTTTGAACTTCTAAATAGAGATATAAATAATAGTATATATAAAAGATATTTATTTAAAACTATAAATATATATATACCAGTCAAGGAAGACTGATCTCCTGAAAGTCACAAACAGACCAGCATATGGATAATATCTAATCATCAGACACCCTTGCATGTACATCTATGCAAAAGGCCACTCTAAGCATATTTCGTCAGGTAGTAAATTTCAGATAAAGTATTTGTTCATATTATCATAATAAATATAGTGCTACACCTAGAATTAGCCTTCCAACTGTCCATTGTTGCCGATTGAGTTCCTCGATTTCCTTTGGGAACTCCTCTGCAGTATTTTCCACCGCAAAGCTCGCCATTCCTGTAATAAACCCTCGATGGCCGCTAGGTTTCAAATTTCAAACCCCAATTATCTCTAACGAACACAAGATTTCAGTAGAAAATTCTACTAATACACAGAGCACTCATAACTCTACTCAAAAATAGAAATTAGGATTTGAATAAAAACCAAAATACAATTGAAAAGTTTGACTTAATAAACCAAAATATCAAAGTGCTCCTATCTGATATATCTATTTATAAGATATACCTGCTCAAGATATGTACTCAAGTTTCATAGATTCGTACCCAACCCCACCCCCAAGATATATTTGCCTTGATAAGTCGAAGATTCGTGACGGATCTAGTCTACTTCATAGCCAAATGCGAATAAAAAAAAAAACTAGCACCAACACTATCCCGTGAGCCTACAATGCAAGCATTTAACATTCATACAATAGTGAGCTACATGACTGTGGTGATAACAAGCAACCAAAAGTTTGAACCCTTACCACATCCGGCAGCGTAGCTGGCTAGAAATCCTCTCTGCGAAGTATAAAGAAAACTTCTCTTGCACTTCTCTACTCGACAACCCAGAGTAGCTCCAAATATCTTACACTCTGCACAGAGCTCTACTCATACTTTAACCCTAACTAAACAACTCCTCCCATCTCACCGTAACTGCCAAACTAAAAACAAGATAGTAACCAAAGCTCGAGCGCAAGATCACATGGTGAGCCAAGCATTAAGAACATATGTCCAAGCACCAACACAGAAGGTGCCACGAGGTGGAGATCCCACTGGAGCGACTGCATTTGCACTACGCGTCGCTGAGGGGAGCTCACAGGTAACAAAATCCAGTGACCAAGCACTAGATCCAAGCACCAGGTCGCAAAAGGAGAGCCCACAATGCAAGTCACAAGGCAGTGCCAGAGCCAAGCACCAAGTTGCAAAAGAGGAGCACCAGGCACTAGGCCACATGGACGAAGCGACCAGGTAGGCATCCTTGGCTCACGACACTCACACATTTCATGAAGCATGCATTAGTTCCAGTCCCCAGAATAATAGAAGCCATGACATCTTTATCCCAGCAACGACCTCCGGCTAATGTTCCAACAATATCGTTAACCTGTTTACAATGAAAATAGACGATGTATGTGAGTGCAGTAAGCAACTGATGAAACTTCCATGGATATACTAATATAGTGGAAGAAAAAATGTTAATCAAAATCACTATGGCTCAAAAAGAATATTCCTGATCGCTGAAGATTTAGCAGATATTTGACAGAAAACAACTTTTACCATTTAACAACAGTAGATTCCTTAGTAAATACAAGCATAACATATTTTTCTACGGTAGAAAACAAGCTTAAATTTTTTTTTAAATATCCTCAGGTAAAACCTCCATTACACTCGCACCTAGTTCCAAGTCACGCAAAGAGCCCACGAGGGTGTTGCTACCACGACCAACCACTCAGCCACGCGCTCTACCAAGTCACACCATAGTCCAGTGCACCAGCAAAGGCTCCACACGACCTGCAACCACACACACAGCGAAAAAAAATATATATAAAGTCACCATAACTAGCACATAGCCCGCAGGCCTTTTCCAAGCCACAAGGGAGGAGCTTGTGGCCATTACCATAGCTCCGCCATAGTAGCAGAGAGGGAGAAACCCAGGGCGCATTTGCATAGTGAGATAGGCAGCAGTGATGGAGCGTTAGGGTTGAGGATAGTTTAGGGTTTGATTAGAGGGGCGTGTAGGGTTGGGAATGAGCATGGATTTGGGAGGGGTGCGTGGGCCTCATGCGAGGACCCAC
>SNQJ01S0031885.1:102636-123904 GCA_010110895.2 Picea sitchensis | reverse complement strand
AGAGAGATGGACATTCTGATTATTCCACATGCTTCGTAATTCCTATTATCCCATTTGGATTTATTATCATCATCAGTGGGTGTTGTTTCCTTTCCCAAGGTAATCTGGTACATGCCTTTACTTCTTAATAAATCTTCCATATGGGATTTCCATTGGAAGTAGTTGTTGTTGGTAAGCAAGACATTACTTGTAGAATCCATATTAAATATGCAGGTAATGTAGATTTAAAAACTGAAACTAATGATCTGGATGGAAAGATCTCAAAAGGTTATGCGGTTTTAAAAACAAAAACACTAAAAATGGACTTCCGATGTGAGAGTTATGTCCTTTTAAAAAAAAGGCATAAACGGTAACCAAATAACCACATGATAGTGTAAGTTGCTTTATGAAGTGACCCACTTTTATAAAGAGAAGTGGGGATCACTTTTACAATGAAGTTACCTTATAAAAAAAAAGTTGCATGCAAAATAAATAACTCTAAAATAAAATATAAAGCTACTTATAGTGATTCACTTTTATAATTGAAGTGAAATGCACTTTACAATTTTTAGCATGAACTTTTTAAAAAAAAGTAACAAAAGAGAGACTTGAACTCAAGACCTCTTACTTAATAAGGCAAGTTTTAACCAAACGGTCTAGAAAAACATATTGTAATGTTCAAAAGGAGGATTGGGGGTGTTTTTGTTGTTGTTGTTGTGGAAGACGGCCTTGGAGAGCATGCTAAAAAAAACTCTTTTAACACAAGAAAAAAAATTCCGCTTCTCGATGACAACAAGGGTTAGATCTCGGTTAGCTTACCTGGAAGATGCACCTTTTCCTATCTGTTTCTAATTTTCCAAGATCACATAGGGCACGGGGAAAAGAGAATACGCATATCTAAAAGAGTAGCAACCCAGAAATAAAAAAAATACAAACCAAAATAAAATCAAAATAAAACTTTGCAGAAATTTAAAAAATGTGTATTCAGGCTTTATACCTCTGGATCTGACTGTAATGGTTGTATCTTGGGCAAAGGGAAACCTTTTCGAGTGAAAAAAAAAGTGTTCCTAAATGAAACAATTGTTCTGGACCCAATGGAACAATCCTCTCAGCCCATAAATGTACGAAAATGATAGAAAGTGGAGATGAGGCAACTCAGCTTCACGATCTCGATCTTCAACAGGAGCGGGTCTTTAAACAGGCTCTGATACCATGTTCGACAACATAGGTATTCCAACAGAGGACGAACACCTTCAGTAACCACTCACATAATCAGATCAAATATCAACACACCAATGTTTTCACATGGTAAAACCCCTACGGGGAAACATCCACAGCCCCAGCCAATGCAGCCACTTGGAGAAGTTTATTAATGCAAAGAAAAAGATTACATCGAGATTTTACAAGAGAGTTTATCACAATCGATCATCGGAAAATGACCCTCCATGCTCTTTAAATAGAGATCATGGACCAATCGGGTTCTAAGCCATGGATCAATGGTCGTTAAGATCAAGGAGAGTATGAACCATCAGATCACTCTATGTCGGGAACATATTGTGACCGTCGGATTTCCTAACTACAAATGCATACTAATGCATACTAAAGAAACACACTAAGAAACATGCTTTTACCTAACGAAATATTAGACCAAGTAGATCTTAACTAACTCCTAAGTGTATAAATATCCTAACATACTCCAGCCTGAAGAATACTACAATGATGAAATTCCCAAATGCTTAATAGGAAGAAATGTGTAGTAATTTCGCAACCCGAATGCAGACGACACTGTTGCGCAACAATATATCTTGTATGTTCTATTTTTTATTTCTTCCCAAGGGTTATGGTATTCAAGGGTTCTACAGAAAAGGGTTTTCCCTTTCTTATAGCTCTGATATACGTGTGGGGTATAACAATAGTACTCGGCCCAATATCTCAGGGCACCAACTAAGGAGGCTAGCCCATGCCCTTAGTCATAATACCTGACTACCCAGGTACTAGATAATATCTTCTTAAGTATTTTTATCAGTGTAACTATAGCAGTCAAGCGACCAATCAATTTATCTGTGGAGGGATTCATGAGATCTAGTTCGATCGTTATACGGGTTCTGTGTGATGCGCTACCACTCGAAGGGGTACCAACAAAGGTTACAAGGGTGGCCAATAGATGTGCGATTAAGTATCACTTGTATTTAATTCATGTATGGATCCTCGACTGTGGGTTTATGCATGTAATGACAAATATCTATAGCTTTAAGACAAAGGAATACGTCTCTACCCTGGAAAACAAATTACCCACAATTTTTTTCCGAGGAAGTTTCTCTGATACCACTTGTATTATTCCAGATACAAAATAATATGCATAACAAAAATAATTAGCTAGAAATGGTAGATAAACAGTCATATAACTAGAACAATACCACAATAACACCAGAAGGGCACTTTGATTACTGAGAGAAATGTTCACTTGCCTCTTCGAGGCGGAAACCTCCAACAGAGAATTTCTCTATTACAATAATATCCAAGAAAAACCTCTACTTTTATTTATACTAAATCTATCTATCCAAAAGAACAATCTAGAGGAACATCCTTTTAGAAGAAGAAGCTTCTATTAGGTATTCTTACATTTGACTTATTCTTTCTTATTTTTAGGCCTTATTAATATTGGTCTTTATTACATGGAATTATATTATTCTACCTATCTGAGGGGTTAGAGAGGTTAGGTCCCTAACAGGGAATTAAGTGAAATCACTGGGTCAATGTATGGTGGTTCAGAGGGTGGGGTGAGGTGATATGGTAGTGGTAGTTCCTCCATAGGAAGAAAAAGAACATCTTCTTCATAAAGATCCTCATTCACATCCATAAAATATTTTTTCCTTACACTTGTGCTTTGGAAAATATTTTTCATCACAATTATAACAAAGACCCATGAGTTGGCGTTCAACCATTTCTTCCCTGGTTAATTTTTGGATCTTGAGGGCAGTTGCAAAAGGCGCAAAATGGGTGGGTTTAGAGTGAGGAGGAAATGAGGGTTTGTAGATCTGGGAGGAGACAAGCTCTTGGTCTTCCTTGGCTCATTGAGTATCTTACAACTAAGTATGGGGGTGTGCCATGAGAACATGGGAACAAATTTCATCTTTCATGCCACCGATAAAGAATTCCCTAAAGAAAGCATCTGACATGCCCTCTGTTCTGAAATCGAAGTGCTCAAATGCAGAAATAAAGTCTTCCACTGTCCCAGACTTTTTTAACTTTGTCAAATGACCTAAATGGTGGGTGTTGGAGTCAAAGTGGTCCTAAAGTTCGGCCACAAACTGTGTCTAAGAAAAATATCCTTGTGGTGTCATTTTTCTCCATTGCCACCATTTCCATCATTCTGGAACAACATGTAGAACACCATAATGAAGCTTCGATAAATCATCAGTAATTCCATGCAAAGAGAAATAATGTTCCATTTCGGTGACACATCCTGTAGGATTTGATTCATCAAATTTGTTCACCTCAATTCTAGGGGGGTGGAGGTCTCAGGAAAAGTGGGTAGTATGAGGGCCTTGGTAATGGGAAGAGTCATGGTCATCCTGACAAGATGGTTGTTCAGAAGAGGAAGGTTTATGGGAACTACCCAGGAAGTATTCTTTGAGGTCTTTGATGTAGGAACATTGTTCCTTGAAGTCTCTGATGTAGGAACATTGTTCCTTGAGGTCTTTGATGTGGGAACATTTGTCCTTTAGGATATCAATCGTTGAATTGATGGAAATAATGTTGGCAGTGAGATGCTTGATGTCATCCTTATGTTGGTTTTTTTCATCAATCAAGTTATTGAGTTCTTAAGCTCGTGTGGTAGTCATTTGGACAAAGGAGCGGGAAATGGTATAGGGGAAACCAAAAGGGGTCTGGAGGAGTGAGTGGGACCACTGAGAAAAAGGGTGTCAAATGATAGGTACCACTACGGCCAGGGTGAAAAGGAGGATCCAAGGGGACAGGATCCGAATAAGGGTGTGAGAGATGGGTCGGGTCCACAAAAAACATTTTGTGTTAAAAATGATAGGTATCACTGGAATAGGGGTAAAGAGAAGAACCCTGTGGGATAGGTCCCAAATAAGTGTGTCGGTGGGACCACTATAATCCTTTTTTTTTACTCCTATGGAGTTATACTTCAACCTGAATAATATTGTAGTGATGAAATTCCCAAATGCTTAATAGGAAGAAATGTGTAGTAATTTCGCAACTAGAATCCAAAAGGTGCGGTTGTGCAACAACATATCTTAATACATTTTTTTATTTCCTTCCCGGTGGGATATTCATAGTTCTAGAGATAAAAGGTTTTCCTATATTTTTTTTTTTATTTCCTTCCCCAGGGGTAGGATATTCATAGTTTCTAGAGATAAGGTTTTTCCCTATGTTATATCTCTTTGATATATCTGTGGGGTCAAACAGTAGTACTCGACCCAATATCTCAGGGCACCAACTAAGAAGGCTAGACCATGCCCTTAGCCGTACTACCTGACTACCCAAGTACTATAGAGTATATTCTTTTGTGTTTTTATCAATGACACTATAGTTGTCAAGCAGTCGATCGACTTATCTATGGAGAGCTTAAGGAAATCTAAGTCGATCCGTATACAGGTGTTGTTGGATGCACTACAACTCGAAGGGGTACCAACAAGGGTTACAAGGGTCGCCTACAGATGTACGCTTAAGTAAATATAGTATTTCTTGTGTGTATGACTCCCCGAATGTGGGTTTATGCGTGTAACGATAGATCTTAGTAGCTTTAAGATGTCATAATATGTATCTACCCTTAAAACAATTTAACCCACAATTTTCTGCTGAGGAAGGTGCTATGATACCACTTGCAATATTCTAGATATAAAATAGTATGCAAAAAAGAAATATTTTAGCTAAAAATGGCATAGAAATAATGATATAACCAGAACAATACACGAATAATACCAGAATAATACCATAATAACACCATAATGAGAACTTTGATTACTGATAGCAATTTTCATGTGCCTCTTCGAGGGGGAAACCTCTAGCAGAGCAGTGCTCTATTACAATAATATCCAAGATAAGATTTTTCATACCCTCTACTTATGTTTATACAAAATCTATCTATCCAAAAGAACAATCTAGAGGAAGATCCTTCTAGAAGAAGAAGATTCTATTAGGTCTTCTTACATTTTACTTATTCTTCCTTATTGCTAGGCCTTATTAATATTGGTCTTTTTTACATGGAATTATATTATTCTACCTACGTGAGGGGTTAGGGGGTTTAGGTCCCTAACAAGAATGTTCCATGGATTTTATTACAGGTTTACCAAAATCAAAAGGAAAGACCACCATCATGGTACTAGTGGATCGACTAACAAAGATGTTCATTTTTTCTCTCTTTCTCATCCTTTTAAATCAAGCACAGTAGCAACAACATTCATGGAAACAGTTCAAAAACTACATGGAGTCCCCAAGATTATTGTAAGTGAAAGAGACCCAATTTTCACGATAAATTTTTGGATTGAGTTATTTTCTTGTTTTGGAACTCAATTCGCTCATAGTTCATCTTACCACCGTCAATCTGATGGGAAACCTGAGATTGTGAATAAATGTCTAGAAGGATATCTTTGTTGCTTTGCATCTGATAAACAAACACAATGGGTCAAATGGTTTCCCTTAGCGGAATGGTGGTAAAACAAATCCTTCCATACTTCATAAAAAATGTCCCCATTTATGGAACTTTATGTATATCATCCTCCATCCATCACATCACCCTTGAAAGGGAATACATGGGTTTAAGCAATAGAGGACTACATAGGGAACCAACAAGAGCTCCTAAAACTGTTGAAGGACAACTTGGTTATGGGACAAAATAGGATAAAACAAAAAGCAGATCAGCATCAAAGGGAAAGGGAATTTGAGGTGGGGGATTGGGTATTTATAAGGCTACAACCATACAAACAAATGTCCCTCAAGAAAAAAAATAAGGAAAATAAACTAGTACCCAAATATTATGGCCCCTATAAGGTTTTGCAAAGGATTGGAAGTATGTCTCACAAATTGGAGTTACCTCCATCTTCACGTGTACATCTAGTATTCCATGTTTCTTTATTAAAGAAGGTAATCAACAACAAAATCCCAGTCCAAACTTTTTTACCAGAGATCAATGAAGAAGGGAAAATCATACTAGAGCCAGAAAAAAATCCTTGAAATGAGAATTAAGAAGCCGAGAAATCGAGAAATTACAGAGTACCTCGTCAAATGGAAGAACCTACTAGTGGAAGAGGCGACATGGCAAGATGAGTTCTTCATGCAAAAGCATATGTGGTTAGACAAGTGTTGAGGAAAAAACTTGTTTGAAGGGGATGGGCATGTTAATCCAGAGAAAACACCCCATGATATGTATAAAACCCCTTATTATGCCCTGGATATTGAATTATTATATTTCTAGTAGGTCGTCTAGAACCTTTCTTTTCACCCTTTCATTATAATTGTAACCCTTTGTGTCTCTTATATATATATAAAGGAGATCTAGTATTAGGATCATCTTATCTCATATTATATTGTGTTCTGAAGTTTATATATTGTAAAGGAGGTTTCACCCTTGAAGTGGGCCGTATTTTATTGATTTCTTATAATTTTTAAGGCGTTGGATCATAACATTTCCTTTTTTTTATGTACCTTCATATTCTTTGGAATTCTATGACTCTGTGATGGGTGAAGAATATATATTATGTATCTTATCCCAAATCTCTTTAGCTAATAAAACTTTACCCACTTTGTGCCTTACTGAATCATAAAGTCCTTCCAAAATAAAATCTATTGCAATTTTGTTATTTCGTTTCAGGTCCTTCTTGGATGCAATCTTTTCCCTTTTTAAGCTATCATATCCTGTAACAATTGATTTCCAAATACCATACCCCATGTGCGTATAAAACTACTTTCATCCTTTTTCTCCATATCTCATACTCTAAACCACTTTGACCATCAAATGTTGGTACTCAATTCTCAGTGTATTCCATGATCTCCTTCCAGTGGTTAAACTGGTTCTTGAAGGAAGCTGCTCTGATACCAATCTTTGGATTACTAAGAAGGGGGCGTGAATCAGTAATGATAAATTTATACAATTTTAAACATAGTTTATATTCCTTTAAATTATTCAACAATGTTCATTAGTTCATCATTAATATTTTATTGCATCATATAACATTAACAAACATCAATGCATAATAAACAATAAAAGACACATCCACACAATGCATAATACACTAGTATTTTACGTAGAAACCCAATCCAGGAGAAAACCATGAAATGATTTTCTTATATGTCTTTAATAATTATATTCAAGGAAGCACCAACTTCCAATTCTCTATCTCCAACCAGAAGGAGGATCCAACCCCCTTTTTTCTCCATCTCCAATTGGAAGGTAGCTACAACCATTCAATTCTCTACATCCAAACAGAAGGAGGATCCAACCCCCTAATTCTTAGGCTCCAAACTGAAGGAATATCCAACTCCCTGGTTCTCCATCTCCAATCAAAAGGTGGCTCCAACCACCTATCCTTGTCATATCCTACCATCCTAAAATATAAATTTCAACTATAGAAAACTTGTCATTGTCACTGAATCAACCGTTGTCATTGTCAGCCTGTTACTATCAACCTATACCAACAACCTCTAACAACCTATACCAAACAACCTATACCAACAACCTGTACCAACATCCTGTGCCAATAACTTGTCACAATAATCTCATCAACCAATAATGTACATCAATAACTAGCACAACATGTACTTATCACAAGTGCATCAACCATGCACATCACAAAACCTCATAACCATCACTAAGATCAATATTTTCTTTTAATAATATACCAAGAGATTTATGCCACATCAACCATAAACTATGTGCCAACAATACTACTAGCATGTGCCTCTAACAATGCACCAAGCATGTGCCAATCATGTATCAAAAACATATCAACTATGACTCATCAATATGTACCAACATCATCAACTATACTCCTCATGTATGTTCCAACTCATCAACTACATTCCTCAAACATATAACAAAGACATACACCAAGATATCCAACAAAAGGCCTCCAGTAATACATCACACTATCCATAAACCAAATACCATAACCCTTACATCAAACCATGTGCCAAAACCTTGATTTTATGTAGCCTCAAGCATGAACCATGTCATGACCAAATGTAACCATCAAAACACACTTGTAACTCTATAACAAACTTGGCATATGCTATCAAAGACCTGCATACCTTCCTCAACATAAACAAGAAGAGAATAACATTTTCATCAAACTTTACCTAAGTATCACATGACTTGTTTTTGGATTAGTCAACAACCCTAACTTGCAACATGCATAACTCTATACCTGAAATGAATAAAGGTCCGAAAATGATAAAAAATATTCTTCATTGTCTTCTCTGCAATTCCTCCAAGTTTCAGTGCTTGGAACCTCCCAAAAAAGGAGTTATAGCAAAAATAACATACCTTTATGAATTTTGGATTATTCTAGAGAGCGAACTTGTACAACATGCCACTTGCTCCATATTTGATATCTTATTCTAAAAATTGTATTCAACAAATTAAGGCATGTAATATTTCCATTACAATTGATCTCACATCATTTGGATTTTCTATGAACAATGTATGACCATTTTACCCGAAACACCTTTTTAAAACTAGTTTCAAGACTAGCCAAACACTCTCTTTTACACATCGTGTATATCCAAAAACTCAACGAAGAAGAATTTGAAATTGATACCACATGTACCTTGATATGTTTACTCACTATCCTCCAAGTTTAACTATTTGAATAATTCTATAAAAAATGTTATTGTGAAACTGGTGAGATAACCTAAAAATAAGATACCTTAGAACACAACATTAAAAGTCTTCATCCTCCCTTGGATTTTCCGCCTTCTTTACTTCACCTTTCCTATGAAATTCACCTCAGATATCCTTGGTTACCTATGTAACTTATAGATATTAATTATTATAAATAGGTTCTAATGGGAGTCTCTAGATATTTTATTTATACTTCCCAAGTAGCTTCCTTTAGGTACAACTTGTAATTGTTTTACCCATTCTCCTCAATATAGGGATAACCCACTTTCTTGTTGCAACTAACTTTTCTTTAATTAGTGAAATTATAAATACTTTAATGCAATTTCCTTATCCTTAGTTATCTTCTTTTTTCAACCACTTTACCCATAATTAATTAATTTCTTTTTCAACCACTTTGACTAGTCAACCTTCTTGTTACAACTACTTTACCCATAGTTAATTTCTTGTTTCAACCACTTTGATTGGAAAACTTTTTGTTACAACTAATTTACTCATAATTAATTTCTTGTTATAACCACTTTGACAAACAAAATTATTGATGACTTTCTAGGAGCTTCTAGAATAATTGACTTCTTGTTGACCTTCTAGGGCTTTTAGAATATTCTTGAGGGTCCTCCAACTTCACAAGGCTATATATAACTAACTGTGAAGAACCACATGACATACCATATATCATCGAAAATGGAATGACGTTTACTATCCATATACAATAGTCTTACCTGCATATTCATTGATATTCATTCCTTGATACCTCAAACAAACTCGGGTCCCTTACCCAAGCTTCTGGAGCTACCAAAATGTGTTACCAAACATACTCAAGGGTTGACATCAATATATAATGGTTGAAATCAATCTAGAATATCACTCTCCAAGGGTTGAAATCAATGACAACCAACTATCCAAACCAACTGTCCATCAATATAAACCAATCATCTCACAAAGGCCAGCTAGGTAGGTGAACACTCTATTTTCAACTTTACACTTGGAAATTTGAAAACAAATCAGTGAAAGAACAAGATAACAAATCCTCATATTTGATTGTACATAAGGTTGCCTTCATCTACTACAAATATTGCAAACTTTGATATGCTTGATCTATAATTATCTTCCATGAGACAACTACCATATAATATTCATAAATTGGCATCCTTAAGTACTTACAGATTAATTAATGCATGATAGTGTGGATAAAACCTCAGGATAA
Source organism: Picea sitchensis (assembly GCA_010110895.2). NCBI lineage: Eukaryota > Viridiplantae > Streptophyta > Pinopsida > Pinales > Pinaceae > Picea > Picea sitchensis. The sequence goes on along the minus strand of SNQJ01S0031885.1, from coordinate 113,855 downwards.
TAGATGCAAGAAGGTAACTTACTTACTCATCTTTATATCATGTTTCACATTTTTAGACTCTGCTTGCCAAGTATATAAATTGAATGACACAAGGAATGATGAATGTAGTATTGATGTATGGTGTATCCATCATGTAATAATCCACCCTAAATTACCTATTTCATCTATAGCTAAAAAATTCCATTCCCTCATAATTCTACCCATGAACTTCTTACCCTAACCCATGGTTTATTGTAATAGAATCACATGTAGTCTCTATAATTCAACTTGTATTTATAGGGACAATGTTTTAAGGACTACCCAACCCTCTAATGTTTAGGGATAATAAAATTGTGGTTTACTTAGGGCAAGGGTATGTCATTCTCCAAGGACCCCTTTTATGTATTTTTGTTTCTCATGTTGAATATATTTTAGGGATTTTTCTCATGCTAGAGGATATATTTCCTCCTTGCAATTTATGATACTAAGTCCCCTCCTATATATAGGCCTAAAAACCTCGTTCAATTCCCTCTTCCTATTTTTCTTTATCACCCTTCCTATTCCTTAGATTATATCTATATTTGGATTTGATACCTGATCACTCCTCTAAGACTGGTTCTAATGGGTTCATGGTAATGTCAAAATCCCCCTCATTTGTTAAAGTTCCTTCTAGGATTGTTAAGGGAATTTTTTATTTCCTTAATACACATTGAAGAATACCCTTCCCCCTATCAAGGTTTACATAATTCCTTCTTCCCCTTTAAAACAAAAATGTTTTTTTTCTTAAATCCTTAAGGGTTGTCCATTTTTTATTATCCTTGAACTCAAAATTAACCTTTTCTTAGTAAGATGGAATATTTGTATTTATGACAAGGTGAATTACCAGTTGGATTATCATAGTTTATTATAATAACCTCATGTTGGTTTGAATTTGTCTTAGTTTGTTTGTGCTTAGGTCTTTGTCAAAAGACATTCACGGTTTTTCTCCCATATCTTCCTTTAGCCTCATGGATATGTCCATTCCTCTTTCTTATGAAATTTTTATTATAGGCTCTTTGAAATAAATTAAGACTAAAAAACTCTAGGGATTATTTGTATCCTCTTTTTATCTGGTGAATCCTTCCTTTTATAATTTTAAACTTCAAAAATAAAGATCGGCTTTTTGTTACACTTTTATTTGTCACCCTAGGACTTCAATAGGACCTATTGATGATACATTATCGAAATCATGAGATATAATTGGGAAACTGATCATAAAACACTACTTTTGAGCATGGTCATGCTTTTCTAAGTAAGAAGAGTGGTCGGTCATGTCTTGCTCATAGAGAACTCATTACCCACTGCTAGTTTCCAATACTAAACTCGTGGCAACCCCTGTGATCTTCTAGATTGAAATATTTCTAACGATATAGATGATATATGGCTTCAACATGATGCATCATTGGATTTGGAACTTGTAGATGACCTGTTTTCACCTAGTTCTGGGTCTTCAACCGATGTCTTGTTCTTCTCTACATTCATATAAAGAGTGTCCATGTTGGAGAATTGGGCACCTAGAATACATATATTATCTCATCTATATTCCTCATACTATAATGGAGTAATAAAGGGTCCTTTTTCCATATTGTGTTATTGAGTGGGGTGTTGGGAATAAAAACAAAGGAGACAATCATCCTAAGTAAGATAGCCCACCCTATTCTGGTTGTGATATGGAAGATTGTCTCATTTTTCCAATCAAACATGAGTTGAAAAGGGCGAGCTTAAACAACTTGGAGCTAGGAGTGCAACAAAGACTCAAGGTACATTATCATATGTTGTAACTCTTTCATAATATAATATAGATCTATGTTTGTTTCCCCCTCCAATGCTTATGTTATTTATGTTCACTTAATTCATGATCAAGTATCGGTAGATATAGATATCCTTGAGTAACTATATTATATTTAATTATATACAAGTATCATTTTTTTCCTAATGTATTTGAGGAAGGTTTGTTCGTTATGTTTTGTGCAAGTGATAGGTTGAAGAGGCTACTAGGAGCTATATATTGGAAGCTTCATCACAACGATAATGAAAACAAAACCATCGATCCAAGGTATGCATTCATATTATTGTATATTAGCATAAATTGAATGTGTGTAATTCGATCTAGGGTAAATTAATAACAATATATCATATGGTCGGTTGTTGACTATAATAAGGTCAGTGAGAGGACTTGCTTATCCATAGGAAAGCTTGTCTATGATAGAATTGGTGACTCTACTGGGGAAGAAATTAGGTTTTTTGCCTTGGTTTTTTTCCATCCCTAAGAAGTCCTATAGTATTTTTTCTTTGTGTAGATCAATTATGAGTTCATGCAAGTCTAAAAATCTCTCAGATTTGGGCCATTTTTCTAACTGTTTTCTCAAATTTATCTATGGTTGTGACTATTCTCTATAACATATTCAACTAGTCATTCCTTTCCCATATAAAACTAGTGGCTAGGATCTCTAGTTTCTTGTTGCACACTAGAAATGTGTGGCCAAGATAGTTTTGTCACTTGTTTCTCAAATTCAATCCATGGCTATGTCTTGTAGGTGGTTTTTTGGAAGTTTCTACTCAATTTGTCTTTACATCTGGTTGTGTCTTTGCTTGGGGAGGTTGCAAGGAATCTATAGCTGACATATGTGTTTTTAGTCATAATTTTTTCATCTCATTTGATTCAATCAATTTTACTGATAAATCTGACCTAGATATAAGCCATATCTCTCTTGGATATGCCCTTGATGCAATACAGACAGATGGGATCAATTCGTATGGTTTTCCCTAGATATAAACGATATGTTTCCCATTTTATGATAAGATATACTAAAAAGGCATACCTTTTTCCCGGAGGTTGTCCTCGGGTATCCTTAGATGGTGTAGTTACATAGATCCTGATCCAAGATCCTTCGATGTGCTACTTGCACACAAGTGACAAAAAATACCAATATAAAAATTCTCTCTAGAATTAGGAAATCACAAATTCATCTAGATCTATCCTGATCTATTCAATGTAAGATCAGATTTAAAATATATCATTCAACATGAACTATATGAGAGGGGAAAATAAATGATATATATGATAAAAATGGACAAATAAATCAATGTACATTTACCTTGAAACTTGATGCATTCTTCCTATTTCCAGGTTCTCGATGCTCCTCCTTAGCCTCTTTAGCTTCTCTCTCTATTTTTCCCTCATAACCACTCTCAAAACGCTTCTTCCAATTCTCCTTGATTTGGCCTCCTCTTATAGGATTTTAGAAGAGATTGGAGATAGGCTTCATGACATGTGAATTAAGTGGATACAAGTCATGGATAGGTGGACAAAATTCATGGATAGATTTATAGCATGTGAACTAAGAAATTACAAGTCATAGATAGGCTTAATGACATGTGAACTAAGTTATTACAAGGCATGCACAATTTTCATGCTTAATTATTAGCCTTTTCCAACGTATTATGAAATTTTTCTCTAATATGAGATTTTTGTTCAAGTTCCATGCTCAATTATGACTGTTTTCCAACATACTGTGAACTTTATTTTCATTTATGATTTTATTATCAATTATGAAATAATTCTTATTTCATATTTATGAAATTGTGACAAAATAATTATATCCTTGCGAAATAATTATGAGAATTGTACTCAATTATGTAATTCTAGCCTCATAACATCTAATAACATCCTTTCGCAACCTATGGTGGAAAATACAAGTATAAAATATTCCCTCTAATGTGTGAGGTCAGAAGAGGAATTGATGGTCGAATTACATTACAAAAATTCATGGTGATGAGTGGAATAAGGAAGGAGCTTGGAGATCAAGGAACCAATGAGTACCTGCAATCAGACATCAAGTCGACATATACATATCATCCACAAGGTAGGCATGCCTATGCATAGAAGAGAAACAAAGCACGGCGACCAACAAAATACACTGCAGATCAATGAAGTGAAATGAAATACCATAGCCATGAAAAATTACACGACAAATCGATGTCATTAATAAGATCATAGTCACAAGACAACAAAATGTTGATATATTTCATGTATACAATCATAGCTAATAGAAAATATAATGTGGATCTATGACACAACACATATCTATTAGGAAGACAATGAGAACCAAGGGAAGTGCCTCCGAAGTCTTCAAAGTACACATAGATAAGTGATATACTTCATTGTAACTTGGGAGGGGACACAGTAAAGGAATGATGTGTCTCCAAACCCAAGGTCTTCATCCCAAACCTTAATACATCATGAAAATAAATGATTTGATGTCGAGCATGGTATAAATTTTCTTATTACTATTCATTTATGTATACCTAATAAACACAAGGGGACCCATCGATGAGGAAGATGGACCCAAATGTACCTAGTACAATCTACCGAGTGTGAATAGCGGATTTGATGTCGAATACTCATAGAATAAATTGATGAGGATTAAATGATGCTAACCCACTGTTGATCACGACCTGTGTTGGTAGGTTTTCCAAAAACATCAACACTCCCATCATGATGAAAAGTGGTTGGTTGAATTCTCCCTTACTTATCTTTATTCTTCTGAATATTTCATTTCTTCTTCTTCTTATCCTCCTGGTTACTAGCATCAAGGATTTCACTAGGCAAAGAAGAAGAAAGGGAAGAAGATGCAATGGGTGAAGAAGGAAAAGGGTCAACATGAGTTTGATTTTCTTCGGGCAGAGGGATTGTATTCAAATAACTAGGAGGAATTGGGATCACTGGAGTTGAAAACAACCATACCAGTAACCCTATGGTGAATCTGGGAAGACTCAATGTAGCAATATAGGGAGTACCAACATTTCCAAAACAAGGAAAAACAAAAGGTTCCCCGTGAAAATGGGTTACTTGGTCGGTAGTCCCAAGAATTGTTTCCATATACAAAGACTCAACCTAAGGTCTACTAAATCAAAGAGCACACACTACCAAAGTCCCTATAAGATAAGAGCAAGTAAAAAATTTCCTTGTAACAGGGAAATAAGGAGGTAAGGATCTTCTGGAGACGTGAGATAAGGCCGTCAACAAAGATATGAGAACAAATTACCCAAAAATACTCCACAATGGACATCCATAGGTGCAAGTATCAGATGCAACCAAGTACCCTCCTAAGGATCCAAAATCGTTTGTTGCACGTCTGTCTTAGGTACTAACAGTACCACCACTACAGTCACCTGGGAAGGTAACCTAGGAAAAACAACTAGGGATACCACTTCACGCTTGGTGGTTGGGAGGAACGTTCACAGGAAATGGATTCTACGAATGGAAAGGGAACGTAAGACAAATTTCTTAAATCCAAAGAAAATCAGATAGTGGTTTCACCCCGAAGAGTTGCCACTACTAATATTGTCCCTTTTGACTCGCATAACCACACCGAGAGAGAGTGTTGGGGAATGGTCCAAGAACTCTTCTTGACTTCTCCTATCACTTGAATCCTATGTTAGAGGAGCTTTATGTCGTGATGGAACAACAACCCTTTACCACATTTAAATGTTTTTCAATTCTTAATGTGGGGATGCACTTTTTTTTTCTTGAGGTATCTATGGTTAAATATTCATTTTCTTGTTTGGAACTAAATATGGGCTTCCCATCTACTTCTCTTTTTTCCTTCCTTATATTATCGTACAAATAATTAAGTGCTGACACAAACTAATCTCCCTAAATTCAACAAGAAATTAGAACAAAACATAGAATAATACAAGATTATCCTTATATTTCATTGTAATGTAAACTAGTTCAATTAGGGATAAATGACATAACGTTTAAACATCATTTGATCCTCACTAATGTCATCCTTTCTCCATATTTGGATTTGTGGGATGTTGAATCTGTTAAAAAGAACAAACCAACAAAGAGAGAGAACAACAATATATATATTCCAATGAAACCTATGCATAAGATCAAGGAGTTATACAATACAAATGGAGACACTTTTATAGGGAAGAAATGTATCACTGCATTATATTGATGAAAGAGGATAATAAAACCTATGCCTTGATGTTTCAATGTCCCTTCAAATGTCCCTTTTCTTCAACACACACACCTTTTCTCCAATTATTTTGATTAAGAGTATTCACAACCTGACTTGGAAAGCTAAAGCAAAGCTATAACAAGTACAATCTTCAACAGAATTATTCATATAGAAGCCAACCTCACTTTTACCATGAGATATCCCTCTTTATATAGAGTGAAGAGGGATGGATGAAGAGATTAGGATAATCCCACTAAATCAGAGAAGCGAGTGAGATCCAAAATGATCATCGGCCACCTCATCCTTCCGAATATTCCATTCTAGAACCTTCAATAATTTCACCTTTTTCCTTTTCTTGAGCATTATCACACCCTAAACACAAGTAGTCGCCGACGACGTCACAGTCCACCATGGTGAATCATGTAAATATCAAGGATCGTTGCACCCTTATCATTTGGCAAGGTGCGATGATCTTCTTTGGTATGGTTTTTGAGAAAGGAGAGATGATTTTATTTTGAGGGAGAAAGTCTTATTTCTTGAGTAGCTTCAGGGAGAAAAGGAATAATCCATACACATATCATCGGTAATCACAGGGGTGACCAAAATAATGTGTAACACCTTCTTACCTTTGCATCACCAAGTTTTTCATAAAACATGCACACAATCCTCCCTTCATATTTTACTAACGATGATTCCTCACAACTTCATCATTGAAAGTTAACAATACGTTCTCATCATCGCACTCCTATCCATATTGCCAACGAAGATAATCCCTCTCTCTCTCCTAGTCACTTCCCAACTCACACATAACCCTCTCTCTTGAATACACCTCAGCCTTTCCCCCCTCCTGGGTCCCTTAATTCAATCAATACATACGTATTTTCTCTTCCAACGCATGTCAAGGTTACAAATACTAACGTACTCGTCCAATTCATTTCTTCTTCGGATTTCTCTTTGTGATCTTTATTATTTTTCTTCCCCTCCTTCCCAACAATGACACTACCATTTTCTATCAATTTTTCACATCCTTTATCCTGCAACAACTATGAACCTATTTTTCCCCGATCTCTCCTCCACCATAGATCTCACGTGGCCTAGTTAATGGGTCCCCCCACTGCCACCTTGACACATTATTAGCCTTATTTATTGAAGGATTAACACCCAATGATCATGTAATTGAACATTAAAATTAATGTTAGATCCAACTTAGACCCTATAATCACACTTAAACGGTTAATCAATTATTTTTCTTCATCGGGGTTTTCTTCTCACCCATGTCTGCACATCCCATCCTCATCCACTGTTGACAATGACAACTACAATGTTTCCCTCCATTTTTTGAATTATTCCATGCCTTAATGGAGATAACCACTAATAACCTGCATGCACATTTACTCTCTGTGTACACCCCTAACCGATTCCAATATGTTTCACACTCATATTGATTTCATGGGGTGAGGGAATCAATGGATTTTGTCTTTTTCTTAAGTTACACTAAGGCTCGTATTCTTTCTCACTGGTTCACAAAGGTAAAAAAGAGAAAAGCACATTTGCAATCCTCTGTGATATCTATCTGGTTGACTATCGTTTTTGGATTGTAAACAAGTATGATATTATTCTTTTTTTTCAATACTATTATTTCAAGGCCAAGATGAATCTGTTAATTATATTTTGTTGGTTTGTGCAGGTGAAGAGATATTCAAAAAACTCACGAGAAAAGGAAAATACCAGACCTTCGGAGCTCCTATTCTAGTCTCCATCCCAAAGTCATACATTATCTTTGAAACCATAAACCATGATAGGATGAAGCACTACCTTAGTTATGATGAGATTATAGATATGTTCAAGAATGAAATATTCCCTCTCGATGATCCAGACATTGAGGGATATAGAAATATTAGGAAGAGTAGAATCCACATAGTAGTCACGCACCCCGATATTTTTCCTTACAACAATGGAGCCAAATGGTGTTTCTCATATCTACAAATAGATTGAAATTTAATACTCAATGCTTTAGGTCTCCCAATTACCTCACTCAAAGAGGATGACATCGGGACTAGATATCAAACCCCATAACCAATAGCAAGCCTAAAAGAGTCTCTTCTCGAAGAGTTCAGAGTCGACCATGAAGACTTTGACACCCTCATGTAATATTGGTTTTATGATGAAGAATGGACGACGAAAAAGAGCGAAAGGTATGTTCCATAATGGTATCTTAAAAGTCCCTACAGGGTGTTAAATATCATGATAATTCAACTCTATGGCGAAGAAAGTATCACTCATTTCAAGATGGAATGGTTCCCAATGGCCTACAAGATTTCCCATAATGGCCATGTGTTCAATTGGGAAACCATTCTCTCATTTAGCATCGCTTAGTGAAGCTAGGATCCCAAAAACATGAAGAATCTTGGTTTCTACATGTCATCATATCTAATTTATGTTGTGTGTGCCACAAACTCATTCCTATTTTTCAACTGGTCTTGGGCTTCGGACAAGGGCCCAATTTACTTTTACTATTCTCAATTGTGGGAGGTAAATTGTAATATATATTTCTATGATATATGGGATTACTTCCTGTCCCATTTACACAAGGCCATCTTCGGCCTCTTCCCACATAGGATCTCCCCTGACACTCTCAAAGGTTTAAAGGACATTTGGGAATGGTACGTGAAGAAATAATACACTTACATTTGGATCTATGGGGCCACATGAGCACCACACTTGCTACCAAAGTATATACCTAATAAGTTGTTGGCCAGGGAGATCTCGTATCAGACTGTTGAAAAAGGGGCCACCACCTACCTTTCAGAAAATAAAAATAAATTCTGGCCAATTTTCCCCATCCAAGTGGGGTCATATTCTTTGGCAAACAAAATAAAGTTGAAAAGGAAGTGGAAGCACTCAAGGATTTGTATCTTTGAGTACTACTGTTAGACCTCGCATGTATATCAGAGAACTATAGCACAGGGAAAACCATTTTCTATAGAACCATTGAATACCCTAACCCTTGGGATGGAAACAAAAACATAATAGACAAGATATGTTATCATGCAATGGTGTCTTCTGCATTCGGCTTGTGACATTACTACACCTTTCTTCCTGCTAAGCATTTGGGCATTTCGTCATTGTAGTATTTTTCAAAGAAGAGTATAAATCCACAGGAGTAACAAAAAAAAATAAAAAATGAGTATAGTGGTCCCTACAACAAACTTTTTTGGGACCTATTCCACTAGGTTCCTCTCTTCGCCTCGATTTCATTGATACCTATAATTTTTAACCCATTTTGTTTTTGGAACCGACCCATCTCTAACACCCTTATTTGGATCCTATTCCTTTGGATCCCCCTTTTCTCCCTGATCATATTGGTACCTATCATATGACACCTTTTTTTCTCTGTGGTCCCACCCACTCGTCCAAACCGCTTTTGTTTCCCCAAATGACTACCACACGAGCCCAATACCTCATTGCCTTGATTGTTGACAACTATTAGAACAAGGATGCCATCAAGAATATCACTTCCAACATTAGCTCCATCAATTCAACTATTTCTATCCTCAAGGAAGAATGTTCCCATATCAAAGACCTGTTGACGGGCGAAATCGACCGTCCGTCAACTCAGAGAGTGGAACCGGTCCAGGGTTGTCTAATAACCCAAGCCGTTTGGGATGAACCACCCTGACGGGTTTAGAGGCTCCGTTAGCCGATCTAAGGTCCTAATAAAACAAAAAAAAGGAAAACTAATCTAACTAATCTAACTAAAAATAACAATTAAAACAAACTAAACTAATCTAACTAAAAGAAATAAAACAAACTAATAAACTAATCTAATTAAAACTAACTATTAAACAAACTAACTAATCTAACTATTCTATATATATAAACTACTAACTAATACTATACTAACTCTAACTACTAACTGAAATATAACTTATTCACAAAATGTACAATATCCACAGAATACAGATTTAAATAAAACCTGAAAAACTCATTTATATTCTGCCCTGAGATAGAGAGATATATTTTTGTTGATTTTATAATTTTATGAACAAGAAATAAAATAGAAAACTAATTTAACTAAATCACTAATCTAAACTACAAATATATCTAATCAAACTACTTAAATTATACTAAACAAATTAATGAAAATAAATCACAAACTGACCTGGAGAAACGCTCCAGATTTGCCCTGTGTATGATGATTTTCTCAGTTGATCAGAGGGAGGAAACCCGCACTGAATAATCCAGGAGATTCTCATAAACGATAGCTGCAATGCTCTTCAAGTTTGTTTACAGGACAAACAAGACATAACTCAAAACATTTTGGAAAATCACGAGATGTCCATTCTCTAGAGAGAATGTGAACATGAGGAGGTGGATCGAGAAGTGATTGATAACGATGAGGCCACGAAAGTTGTGAGTTCTTGCAACATGTACAAATCCTTCCAAGTTGGCAACATGAGAGCACAAATGAGATTTTTGAATCACATAATTATCTAATTTAACTGAGATGCAGAGGAATTGATGCTTGTTAGATAGTCTTTGACCATCACAGTTAAAGACATTTACTTCATTATCATCTTATCGAGGAGAGGGGAAGTACCAAACTTCCAATATTGGGGATGAGGCCAAAGTATTAATGATTTTATCAATGAGTATTGCATTGTCAGAACCAAGAAGAGTGGCTCGCAAGTGCCAATTAAACAAATAACCAACTTGAGCATCTAATTCATTCTATACACCTTGGTTTGGATCGTGGGATCCAACTCTTTACACTTGGCATCGCGGGAAAAAATGTATTATGGGGTTGAATTCCTACTCCCTATGATGTATGACAAGAGTACCACTATGTTGGACAATATCAAAGCAAAGTTAACATACTACAAGATCAGGAAGGACAATAACTTTTGCTTCGGAAGTGTCCTATGTACTTTCTTCTTCGAGTGGGTTCACATGATGAGCCCACATACATAGATATGAGGACACTTGAAAACATGGCCAGCCATGGTCCATTGGACCCATCTCATAGCTCGTTTAAGAGGTGGAAAAATGTCAAACCCCTTTGATGATGAATTTTTTGCTTGGTGGGAGCGACAAAATCCCTTTATTGAGGACTACCCATATACGGGTATCAACTTCACCAACGATCTGGATGTCATCATCTGTAGTGTCCCCAAGGCCGAGCCCCGTTGCAGATCATGTTATATGCAAAGAATTGTAAATATGTTCTAT
>SNQJ01S0031885.1:58026-78602 GCA_010110895.2 Picea sitchensis | reverse complement strand
GGTCCAGATGAGCGTGGCCAGATCAACGGCGATGAAGACCATTCCGGACCCCCCCACCCACCTTTCTACCTTTAAGCGGAGGGGGGGGTCCGGAATCGAACAAGCAGCTCCCTACGGATGAGATTTCAGTGCTCATATCAACGACGCCAAGACAGCCACTTCCTTCCCAGTTTCCCTGCCTTTAACCAGCATGGCCCCCTTTTGTCCCGTCGTGTCATCTTCCTCTCCTCCGTTCCCCTATTGGCATGTGTCATCGACCCATCTCCCATCTCTGGTCCGTGTGGTCATCCCTTCCTCTCATCATCCAATCGTTGCTCGCCACCTGTCACACGTCTCCTTCCCTCCACGTCAGCCTTCCCCCCAAGGTGTGTCCATCATATATATTCCTCCACCTCTTTCTCTTATCGCATTTTCCCAGGTGTTCCCCCCTGCAATCTCTCTCTCTCCATGTCGTGGCCTCATCACTCCATTTTTCTTCCGCGATGGCTTTCCACGCATATCCTTTAAGCTATTCAAGCCATTCCACGTGGCGGCACGAGAATTCTTCCATATCCCGAGGTGCTGATTTGGCCAGGTCGTCCTCAATCCCAAGAAGCAGTTATTGAAGCAGTTGGTGGTGGTTAGGCATCGCCTCTGCCTTAATGGGAAAGCACGGCCATGAATTTAAGGCACGTCGATTCGCCGTTGGAACTGTCAAAGAATTAAGATTGCGTCTGACATAAGTTGCATGATCTTTCATAGGTTGACTGTCAGAAGCCATGCAGATGAAAAGATTTCAATGCAGTGTCTTGATTTTGCTGCTATTGTTGTTTTGAGTATATGAAGGCATTTTTTCCATTTTTGTATCCATCGATGGTTGAGCTTAGCTCCCAGTTGTAAATCTTTAATGAAGCACTGATATTCTGGTTATGTATGCACTCTTGAGACTTCTTACCTGATGAATGCCAGTCTCTCTTATGTCTTTGTTCCACTGTGTTTGAATTGCTCGGAATTGGAGGATCCAATCGAGCCATAGTTGTTATAGGATGATGTTGGTAGGATCACTGTAACAGTTATGATATTTCTAACCAGTTCTTGTGGTTTTCCCATCGCTGAGTGACTTGGAATTGGAGGATCCAGTCAAGTCCTCCTCGGCTTCTTGAGACCCTGAACCCAAGAGGATCTTGCTCAGTGTCTTTCTTCTGCAAATAGCCGTAATCCTGTTGCCCAAAGCTGTTTGTCCACTTTCTCACTAAGTCTTCCACCTGCTCACCTTTTTATCAACCCCCTGGCTAAAGTTGGATCAAGACCTCCTTTGTCACCTTACATACCAGACTCGGTCTCTAAGTTAGAGTGATATCAACTCAAGTTTTCCTCCGTTCGATCACCCATTCAAAACAAATCGTGACATTAAACTGATGGGCGTCGGGCTCTGCTCCTGCAAGAAATCCAGGAGTGACTTCCGGCTCCAACAGATGGCCAAAATAAAAATCTTTGGCTCTTTCAACGAACTTATTAGAAAGGGTGAGTATCAGGAGAAAAAAATTAAAATTATGAAAATGGGAGGGACTCCCGATACTCTGAATATCCAATATGATCACCCCACTATCCTTTTCGGTCCATGCATTGAAGAGACAAACAATACCGAGGACATCCCTCTGTTCTACATCAGTCTCAAGGTCCATGAAATGACCCTGCATAATGCCATGATGGATTATGGCACGTTGAACAACCTCATGCCAAAGTTGATCATGGATGAACTAGGCTTGGATATCACCAGGCCATACAAAGACCTTTTCTCTTTTCATTCGAGGAAAGCCAAGTGTTTGGGTCTTATCAAAGACCTAGTTCTGTAGTTGGCTCAAATCCCCTCTAAGAACATGGTCATGGATGTATTTGTCGTGGACATACCCCCAAAGTTCGGCATGCTTCTATCAAGGTCGTGGGCTGCGAAATTGAAGAGCACTTTGTAGATGGATATGTCATATGCCACCATCCTTGTTTTTGGCCATGACAGAAGGATGTACAGAGAAGTGTTGTTGAAGTACATGGTAAGAAGAAATACACAGCCAAAAAATCATCCTACATACGCCATCGACACTAAGTTCAGTTCTTCTATATTCTACAATGACCCAAGTTTCAAAGAAGAAGAGTTGACAACTTTCATGACAACCGATGAGGAAACTGCGTGGGAAAAAATAGAGTGCATTGACCCAAAGAACCACGTAGAGAACGGGGTGTGGAACATTATTTTTGATGGGGTAGTCAGCAGATAAGGAGTTGGAGCTGGTGTATGGGTAAGCCCCTCTGAAGCAGGCACAAATATATGCTCATACAAGCTCGCATTTGAATGCACTAACAACATGGTTGAGTATGAAAAAATAATCTTGGGCTTACAAGTTTTGAAATAATTGGGTGCGCAGAAGATAGCAGTGCACAGAGATTCTGAGATGATCATAAATCAGGTAAAGGGTGTACATCAGACCAAACACCCTAGGCTAAGAATGTACAAAATTTTGGCTTTTGACCTCCTCGAAGGATTTTCAGAGTATGACCTATCTGCTATCCCCAGAGAGAAAAATCAGATCACCGATGCATTGACCACCTCAGCCTCGGGTTTTAATATCCTCATCTTCCCAAACAAAAGATATGAAATCAAGGTCAAGCACATGTCGATAGTGCCTGACAATATCAAACATTGGCAAGTGTTTGATGACGAAAAACATGTGGAAATATTCCTCGTTATGAGCGATGAGTTTGCTAATACAAACATCGACGAGGAATGTTTCGGTGATGAAGATGAGAGTGTGTATGCACAACTTTCCAAAACTAGATCACGGGAAGGGACATAATACAACTAAAAAACAATATCATTCCAAAGGGGTTGGTGCCACTGGAAAAAATGTTTGACGAAAATGATGTAGCTAAAAACCCCAAGATCACTACAAGCAAAGAGGACGTGGAATATTGCAACATCAGGACGGAGGAGAACCCAAAGATGGTAAAATTATCAAAGGTGCTTAATCCAGAGGTCAAGAAGGACTATGTCAATCTCATGAAGGACTTCCCGGGCATCTTCGCATGGAGCTACAATGACCTAAAATTATATGACACGAAAGTGATCCAACATCTTATCCCTATCAAGGAAGAACATAAACATTTCAAACAAAATATGAGATGGATAATTCCCCTGTTGTTGTCGTTGATCGAGAAGGAGGTAAATAATATTTTCAATCCTAAAATTATAGTGTCTTCTCAATTCTAGAAATGGGTAGCTAATTTGGTACCTATAAGAAAGAAGATCGGGGAGATAAGACTGTGTGTAGACTTCTGAAATTTAAGCAAAGTATCTCTCAAGGATCACTACCCCCTTCCTAATATGGACTACATCCTGCAAAAAGTGGTGGGGTCCCAGAAGATGTCTACGTTGGACAGGTTTTTAGGATATAATCATATCATGGTCCACCTCGATGACAGAGAGAAAATGGATTTCACAACTCTATGGGGAGCGTTCAGTACGCCAAGATGTCTTTCGGCCTGATGAACGTTGGGCCCACTTTCCAAAGGGAAATGGACATCATGTTTTCTAATGAAAAGGACAAGTTCATCTTGATTTATCTGGACGACATCAGAGTGTACTCTTCCTCTAACATACATCATCTCGAGCACCTGAAGAAGGTTTTCCAGAAGTGCAGGAAGTTCGACATATCACTAAATTCAAAGAAATCTCATTTCGGGGTGGAAGAAGGGAAGTTTTTAGGACACGTCATCTCCAAGGAAGGCATTAAGATAGACCCCAGCAGGGTTGAAGGAATCCTAAATATTGACACCCCACGCAGTAAAAAAGAGGTGCAATCCTTTCTGGGAAAGGTAAACTTCTTGAGGAGATTCATCCCGAACCTGGTGGAAATAATAAAGCACATAACTTGCATGCTGATGAAGGGAAACAAGATCAAATGGAACCCAGAGGCCAAGAATTCTTTTGAAGATATCAAACTGGCATTGACTAAAGCTCTTGTTCTTGCCATCCCAGATTTTACGAAATATTTCATACTATTTTCCTTCACCTCAGAACACACTATTATCGGTGTGTTGTTGCAGAAAGACGAGCAGGGATTCGAAAAACCCATAGCCTATTTTAGTTGGACATTGCACAACGCTCCACTAAGGTACAACATTATGGAAAAATAGGCGTACTCCTTAGTGAAATCTTTGAAAGAATTCAGGACATATATATTGCACTCCCATGCCATTGTTGGTGCAGCCAACAACTCAGTGAAGGATATCCTGACTCAACCTGACTCGGAAGGAAGGAGAGGCAAGTATATAGCGGCCATGCTGGAATATGATCTTGATATCAAGCCTATGAAACTAGTCAAGGGTCAGGTTCTTGTAAATTTAATGGTGCAATCGGACTGCGACGCTATAGGAATGAGTTTTCTCGCTAATATGTCGGAATGTCCTCAAGAAGAAAAAATTGTACAGGCATTTCAGCAGTTCATTGATTCTCCATGGTATGCAAACATCATCTATGTGTTGGAGTATCTTCAGGCCCCTCTGAGCGTAAGTAATACTAAGGCCATATTTCTCAATCTTAAAGCAATTAAGTTTTGCATCCTGGACAATTCACTCTACTAGAAATACCCCGGGGGAATATTGTTGAGTTGTTTGTTAGAAGATGACTCAAAGCGGGCCATACAAGAGTTTCACAAAGGAGACTGCGGAGGACACCACTACTGGAAAACCATAGCACACAAAATACTGAGGGCGGGTTACTACTAGCTTACAATCTTCGCTAACGTGTATAAGGAGGTCTCCAACTTCCATGAATGTCATATTTTCGATGGGAGAACAAATCTACAACCCCTACCACTAAAGGTGATCTCGTTCGAAGCACCTTTCATGCAGTGTGGTCTAGATTTCATAGGGGAAATAAATCCTCCATCCTCCACACAACAAAAATGGATACTCACAGCCACTGACTATTTCACGAAATGGATAGAGGCAATCCCCATGAAGCAAGCTACAGACACAGTCATCATCCAATTCCTGGAGACAAACATCTTGTCGAGGTTCGGGTGTCCCGTTAAAATCATAACAGAAAATGTGACCACATTCAAGTCTAAGAGGATGGAAAACAATTGTCAGGATTATAACATAACCTTGGGGCACTCTACGACGTACTATCCACAAGGAAACAGGTTAGCAAAATCCTCGAATAAGAGCCTGAACAGGTTCATCAAAAGACTCTTGCAAGACAACAAGCGATCCTAGCGTAAAAATCTTATCTACGCACTGTGGGAAGATGGGGTTACCACCAAGAAGTCTATATCAATGTCTCCTTTCCATATTGTTTATGGCGGGGACACAATCTTCCATACTTCACTGGGACTGCCCGTTAGAAATTTGTTGCAAGAATAGGAGGTCGAGCTAAATTATGTGTAAAGGAGAATGAACCAGCTAATTCACACACAACAACTGAGGGAGCAGGTGTATAATCGGTCGCAACTTCATTAGGTGAGGATAAAGAAATATTTTGATAAGCGTTCTAAGCTAGAGGATTTCCAGTTGGGTGATCTAGTCTAGAGATGGGACGCGAGAAAAGAGGACAAAGGAAAGAATAGAAAGTTTGACCATCTTTGGAGGGGTCCATTCAGAATCAACGATCATTACGGGGAAATGCTTATTTTACAGAAGGATTAGATGGAGAATGCTTTGGTTGGGAACTTGTAAATAGTAGGTTCCTCAAACATTACCTGATGACATCTAATCTGTTTAAGTCATTCGTCATTGTAAACAGTCATTTTATTTTTTGCGTCGATTCGGTAGGTCAGTAGAAAATTAAAGCCCGAAGTGAAGGCCCTAAGTTTATGTTGAAGTTTAGAAGTTGCGTTGATAGGTTTAGTTTGTTTTATATCTATTATTTATTTCTCTCAGTGTCTGAAGGTCGAATAAATCACAATGTTCAGGAACCTAGTCTACTATTCTTTGCTACCTCGCGGGGAGGATAGCATACCCATTGGAGCTAGCTGTTAGCACCACCATTTTTCTTTCCATTTAGAGTCGGTTTCAGCCAGGGTATGACCCATTCACTCAAACATGCGAAGTCAGGTACATAGCACCATGGGTCAAAGTTAGCAAGTGGTCAGTTGGCCCTTGGAAACAGTAAGGGGTGTCTGAGTCTAAACATGTGTAAGTGGTACGGGATTGTCTTTTCAAAAAAGTTGAGTCCTATTAAAAAACCAGTCTCTACGTGCCCCAGGTCAATTCAAGTAGTTAATGGAAGTCACATTGGCAAGTACAAAAACTATTATCAGTTCATCATGAAGGATGAATGAATGAAAAATCGTGGCGTTCGTATCATGCATGCCCAACAAGCCTTATCACATGCATTCTGCACATGGGGATTTTCCATATAAAACTTGCAACTCGATTCAAAACATCTCGATGCCATGAATTCCCTCTCCTACAACATGATTCCTTCTTATGTCGAACTTGTTATAAATCTCAGATGCTCGACACTCATTTCATTCATGAAACCAGGTCTGCACCCTGTTTGAAATTCCCCTGCCAGCCCAGTTTGATCAAAATTCTCCCCCATGTGCAGTTATCAGATATGCCACATGCATAATATGTATTGGTCATGCCATGGTGATCTCCCAAAGAATAAGGAAAGGTGCGCGGAGCAGAAGAATTTCTAGGTCCAAGCCCCAAAATCACTGGAAGTTGTTCTCACCTGCTGTAGGAATTCCCAAGGACGTAAAGGGAGTCACTTCTTTACCCACAGAGAAGACCATATCAAACCGTGTGAAACCCAAAGTGGAAGGACTTGCACAGGAACGAAAGACAGGAACGGGCATGCCAAGGAAGAAAAAGGAAGTTGTGGAAGCTCAATTTTCAGAAGAGTTGCGTGCCAGATCAGTGGCTGAAGAACTACTCATGTACACCATCCGGCTCGAGTCTAATGGAGGATCTAGCTGCGAAGGAAGAAGTAGAACAAGGAAAATAGATATCACAAGAATGAATGATCAAGATCCATCTCAGCAATTAAAGCAGGAAAATCTGGCTATCACTGAACTCTATCAAGAAAACATGGAGTTGAGGTGGAAACTAGTGAGAAAGACTATGGAAGCGTCAGTGGAAAAGGGTCGCGAAGGGAATGTGGCATGGCTAAAAAGACAACTTAAAGAAGTGGAAGACACAATTGTACAACTGCTATAGCGGGAAAATCGCTCTACATACTACACAAAGGTTCTAAAGTGTAGGCAAACCTAACCATATAAAGTCTCCTACTTTTTATCACTATCCCAACATTACCGCACAATCATACATAAAAGACAAGAGAGAGGAATCTGGTAGGCCTACCTTAAACTTCGCGTCCAGTGTCGATCCCTTTATGCTTGGTTGTTTCCTAATTGCAAATAGCCTCCCAAGGTTGACCTGCATTCATCAAAAGACAAACAGGAAACTACAAGAATGCATTCTAAATATGGATTAGTGGGTTAGACATCATAAACAAGAAATTTAAACAAATCATATAAGTTTAAGACATCATTTGGTGGGACAAAAAAAGTGCTTCTTTATATTAATCTGACAAAAGTCACTTACAACATGAGACCGACACTACTCCTAAAAATTGGTCTTGGGCTCCTCTTCACCATGCACCAACTTCTTCCACGTCTTCTTCTCCTCTTTAGTTCTCTCTTAGGGAAATGGTAAGGGATTTACAATTGGGGCAAAGGGGGATTGATAAAATGGGTTGAGTTTATTTTCTCGCATGCTTCTCCTTGCAATGGGACCCAAACCACTTCTTTTATAGGCCAAAAGGGATAGTAACAGTTGGGGTGACTGTCTATGGGCAGTCAAATGGTTAAGTAACGGCCCAGAAACCAATATCCTATGCAATTTTCCACATTTTGTGATATTCTGTGAGTGTACGCGAGTTGTAGTGGCTCAACAAGCATGTGTATGCAGGCAGTAATGGTCCAGGGCACGTACACCTTCAAAATCATGGTTTTTAAAAGAGTTTTTCAATAATGGCTTGGTAAATATAGCAAGTTAGATGGCTTGATGCCAGGTATCCATGTCAGGTGAAATTTAGGTTTTTAATAGATACCCCCTAATGTGTGAGGTCGGAAGAGAATCTTATGGCCGAAATACATTACAAATCTTCACCATTGTACGACGCAAGTGAGCCCAGGGACCGAAATTCAGGAGGTTTTATCTGCAAAAATAACAATTGGTCTCACCGAGGCATATCCATGCTCAGGATGAAATAAAATCATGGTTTCCAATCAAATACACTGCAGATCCATGTCATATAACTATATAAATTGTAGCCGCGAGAAATACACAGTGGATTTACATCTCAAAATCAAAAGATATACATGTATAGTATCCATCTTTAAGAAGCCAATGATGCCTAATGGTTGGAGATGAGGTCTTCAGAGCTTGAGCAATAAATTCAGAATCTTCAAAACTTATTTAGGAGTGAAATATGAGTGTACGACTTCACTACCTAGAGGTCTTCGACGTCTCGTCGGGGACAGACAAGAGGATATTAATGATCAGGCATAGAACTTCATTGATTTTGAGAAAGGACTTGATTGGTATTTCTAGGTGGTTAGACATGAGGCCAATAGACAAACGATAGAAGGGCTGACTCAAGTTTAGTAAGAATTCCCTTGGACAAAATCACGACAAAAGATGAGGCTCAGGGATCATGGCATTGACATAAGTTCATGACGCAGGAGGCAAAGAGAACTCTCCATATCTTTGGAAAGGTAACCAAATGGAGGAGGACACATCTCTATGTAGCGAGAACAACTTCCTAAGGTCATATTAAATCCTAGGGCTTGACGAATCAAACGAAAGGATGTGCTTTGTCCAAGGAAGACTCATTGTGCTGTCAACAAAAATAAAATACTTTTCCCTTCCTCTTTTTGGGGTATATTTGATTTTTTTGTCTTTTTCAATCATTTTGGGAAGCTTGAAAAAGAATAAAGAATTCTACGTTACAAAGGAGGATCGAGTGTCACAAACATACTAGTTCCAAATGCAAGGAACACATGGATGATCAGAGAAAGGGGACATATGCATGAAAAGGACACTCGGAAAAAATCCTCCATGGGTCAAGGTGTCAAGACGTGGAGGAAAAGTGCTACAAGGATTGCGTATAAGGCATGCTTCATATGGTTCAATTGAGAGCAACATAGAGTCGGCATTAGGCCAAAGATGCATGAATTTGAATGTGATTAATAAGACACAATGATAATGTCCTTCAATGTGATTTTAACGAGCCCATAGAAGGTAAGCTCAGAGGGTTTTCATTTTTATAGAGTCTGAAAAAGCGTAAAGGGAGACTCCACTGGGGTACCTTTTTCGAAGGTAGTCTAGTCGGCTTGAAAAAGGGGTAAACTAGTACCGAACAAACATCTATTCAAAATCATTTTAACGAGTGGGATAAAGAAAATATCACTCGACAAATGTTTCATATTTAAGGAGTCTGAAAAGAGCTTAACTATGGACTCTGTAAGGGATGTTCTTCTGGGCCAATTTAAGGAGTGTGAAGAAACAATATCACTCGGCTATCTTTTCAATTTTAGGCAATTTGAAAAGAGATTAACTATGGACTCCATGGGGGGTTCCTTTTTCGTAAGTTTAGTCCCTTAGGCATGAAAAAGGGTTAAATCTATACCTGAGAATACTCTTCTAGAGAACCGAGGCTCCTAGAGTATACCTTTGTTCATAATTTTGACCATCTAGACTAGAAAAGGGGTAAACTACTGCCAGACAAATGTGCCTTCAAAGTTTAGTTTAGCGAGTGTGAAGGGCAGCAAGATCGCTCGAAAATCTTTTCATGTTTAGAGGGTCTGAAAAGGGCTTAAAAGAAAACCCGTTGTGTTTTTGGAGTCCCAAGGGTGAGGTCAAGAGTGATAATGGATCATGCAAATGAGGCTCATACTTGTAATCAAGAAAAACTAATAAGGACTCCTGAGCCAATAGTCATTAGCGATGGCATGGACACCAAAATACAACCAGGATCTACCTAGGGAATCCATGTACAGGTAGGCTCTACCACTAAATTATGACACTTATAGAGAAAAAGTGAGGGTTATGTGTCACAATTTGGTGGGATCGATCCTATGGAAAAGAAAAAAATACAACGAGGTGCAACAAGTGGAGGTGGAATCCTATCTTGCATGCACAAAGTTGGAAAAATGAATTTTTACCAAAAGACCTTAAAAACCGACCCGACTCTCAAAACAATTCCCAATACCCAAAGTAACACTTATCGTAACATCCCCTGAGAAACTCAAGAACCATAGCAAGCGATTTTCAAGCTAGAAAAAATGGCAAAAGGGTCCAAAAAATGACAAAAAGGGGGCCAAAAGTCTATAAATAGAAAGCTGGTAGCTCATTATCACCATTGTAATTTGAGAATTGACCAAAAGTCAAAAAACACCCCTTTGATGAAATAGTTGATTGCAGGAGCTTCAGTGGATGAAACAAACTTCCGTTTGCACCAAGTAAGTACATACTAACTTCCCTTGCATTTCCATCTTCCATTTTTTCACTTATTTTGTTTTTTTGGGAGGGCACTGACCTTTAAAGATGTCGGCTCTGCATGTACGTGAGCTATCCAAGAACAACCGGCGTGTACATGTGGGCAGAAGAGAAGTTACCCACATGTACGTGCGAGTATCCTCAAGACAACCCACGTACACCCTCAATAAGTGGGAAAAAAAAGGGAAATGCAATAGTTAAATCTCCATTTCTTTGTGTTTGCAGGATGTATGTGCATTGGAGAGAGAGGGAGCATGAGGAAATTGATTTTTTGGTATCCAAGGACCCTGCTGCTATCGTTGTTTTGTCACAATGCGGTTTGTTAAAGTTCTTCCAGTGTTCGTTTATGAGGCCACAACCCAGGTTTCTAAATGCATTGATAGATTACTAGCATCATGACGCAAAGGAATTCATGCTCGAGGGGAATTCGTTGACTCCAATGACTAAGGACATTTACTTTCTGACTGGTCTCTCGAGGAGAGGGGATCCTGTCAACTTGTGCACTTTTCCCCATGGGCCCCACAACATTGAAGAGTTGATTGGACTCCATTGCAAGGCTGGTAGTAAGAAAGTAGGTTCTCAGGTGCCTATTCATAAGATCAGAAACCTATCACTCAAAGTGATAATTATACTTATTAGGCGTATCACTGGATCCGCATCTTTACATCAGGCTTCTCGAGTGCACATGCATTGTGCAGTACAATGCTTAAATTCATGGATTTTTTACTAGAGTACCACCATGTTGAATTGCATGAAGAGACAACTAACAAAGTGTCGGATACGGGAGCACCGAAACTTCAGGTTTGGGACCATTTTGTGCTTCTTTTTCTTCGATAGGGTACCTAGCCTTATTTATGAAGAGACTATATGAGGGCACAAGGCCTCTCTATCGGCACTATGTAGATGGGCAGCGTTGTTACCGCGATAGGGTGGGGGGAGGACCATCGAGGCATTTGATGACAAATTTTTTGACAGGTGGTCACGATAGATTCTGGCAATAGAGGACCACCCCTATGCCGGGATTAAATTTTCGAGAGATCCTGACATGCCTATACCTCCCAGAGTGGAGCGAGGAGAGATGGGTAAGTTTTCTTTTCAAAGTTATTAAATTTTATGTCTTTTTTTTTATATATACCATTTTTTTGTATACCAGAGTATCTGACACTTACGTATCTATTATGTACAGATGTGGGACTAGTGCATCCAATAGACTTCTTGAGGACTAGGCGTCATCCTCGACCATAGGCAGGACCAGCTGGAGCCACCAGACCAGCAGCAGGGGGGCCTCCAGTCAGAGAGGCTGAGAGAGTATTGAGACAGGTAGAGCGTAACCTTACCATGCTCACTCGTATAGTCCCTATGGCAGAGATCAAGGATCTCCCAACGTCGATGCAACCTCACGTAGTTGGGGTGCCACGGACTCGGGTCCAACTCTTTCGGCGTTTGGAAAACATTGTTGCTCACTATGGCAGGGACAACAGGCACCGCCCTTAGCTAGGCTAGACTACTTATGTTTTGAGACAAACTTTTGTATATTTTTGAGGGCATAAGCCCCATGACTCTGACTAGACATATTTTTGAGGTGCTTGTGCCCACTCATGTACTTTGATATATTTTGATATATTTATGGATATTTTTCATCTTTTTTATGTCTTATGGATTACATCTATTTTTCAAATGTATTTACATGTGCATGTGTGTGATTTTTCTTACATGTCTGCAATATGCCAATCTAATACATGATTATGTAGAGTATCTGTGATTTGATTCAATCTCCTAGGAACATGGATATACGTAATGTAATCAAATCTTCGTTCTAACAAACGTACCCTAAGGAACCATTGGTGTAGTGTAGGATCGTAAATGCGGTAAACTCCATTTAATTGAGACACAACTAGATGAGCATCTAAGTAGACCCGGAGGTGAGAGATACCATGCGACAAAGCGTCACGAAGCAACTCTAAGACTATGTTGTATTTGACGACATTGTTAGTGGCATCACCTAAACAAATACCTCCTGAAGATATAAATTGACCCTAAGGTGTGAAAATCACCCAAGCTGCGGAAGCAAGTGTTCGAGTGTGCCGGCTAACACCGTCCACGAACCCAATGAACACCTATGATTCACTTGACATCTGCCACAATGAAAAAGATGACATCAAAAACGACACGTCCATAAAAAAAAAGACGAAAACTAAAAAGAGAATGTAGAGGAATATACATATGTAACAAGAATTCATCCAAGGCGACCCACCTACGAGTAATACTTCTTGATATAGAGCCCATTTATAGGCTCTATCAAAGAATTTCCCTCAAAGTACACCAGATGATAAGAACCCTTCTTTAGAATGTCCTTCACGATGAAAGGTCCGAACCACAAGGGTTTGAACTTGCCTGCCCCCAGGGAGTCCTTATCTTGGTCATAGACTAGGAGAAGGTCGCCTTCAAAGAAAATTTGAGGGCGGATGAATCGATCATACTGACACTTGAATTTTTTTTTGTGAGCCTCGTTATCCAAGGTTGCATCCTGACACTGCTCATCGAGCTGCTCAAGATATAATAAATCTCTTCAAGTGGTAAAGTTTCTGGAGTGTACTGCCAACTTTAGAGAGGGGATATGGCACTCTATAGGCAAGACTTCTTCCATCCCATAAATGAGTTGAAAAGGTGAGAAACCGATTGCAGTATTAATAGGCGTTTGGTAGGCCCATAATGCCGAGTACAACATCAAATGCCAATTTGACTTGGCCGAATCAATCATTCATTGTAAGATAGTCTTAAGGTATTTATTCATAGCTTCCACCTGACCACTCTCTTGTGGGTAGTAGGGTGATGAATGTTCTTACCTCAACCCAAGATTTGATGTTAACTTGGACATTATTTTGTTCCGAAATTGACTGCCATGGTCAGTGACAATCTCTCTCGGGATGCCGAACCTTGCTATTATCTGGTTAAACAAAAAGAGAGTTGTGGTCTTGCCATCATCTTTAAAAGTTGGCATCGCTTCGAACCACTTCGTGAATTAGCCTACTTCTACGCTGATATAACGATGTCCCCTTGTGGAAGGAGGGTTTCCTGTAGCGTAATAAATTACCCACTTGGTGAAGGGACCAACTGTGATGACGGGAAGCATGGGAGTGGGGTGTGCCCTCATCTTTCGAGAGAAGATCTGACATGGGAGGCACTTCTTGACCGATTCAACACAATATTTGATTAATGTTGGAAAAAATTAGCCGGCTCGTAGAATATT
Source organism: Picea sitchensis (assembly GCA_010110895.2). Classification (NCBI taxonomy): domain Eukaryota; kingdom Viridiplantae; phylum Streptophyta; class Pinopsida; order Pinales; family Pinaceae; genus Picea; species Picea sitchensis. The sequence goes on along the minus strand of SNQJ01S0031885.1, from coordinate 64,807 downwards.
TTGGGTTGTTTCCAACCCAGAAAAATGACTGCCACATGCTCCAGTGTGGCAATCATTAAGCACAATTTTCACTTCTTCATGGGTGAGACATCGGCGAAGGATGCAATCTACACCTCGATGATACAAAGTGTCCTCAAGTATGAGATATTTTTTGTCCTAATGGCGTATACGATGACGCTCATCACGCGAATCAGAGGTAGGGCACTTCAAAGTCTGGAGATAGACTAGTATATATCCATACCAGGGGTTTGAAGATGCAATCAGAAACATGTCTCCTTTGATAGGCGACTCTTTGGGTATAACATCACCTAATTTGTGTTAGGACCACACAATGTACCTTTTTGCCCATACTTTTTGCCACTATTACACTCTTGATCACCCACATTTAAACTCATATTATCACTTTATCTTATCATTCCAAAGGTATACAACGTCCCTTCTCATTACTATACGTTTANCTACCACTTTATCTACTCATTCCAAAGGTATACAACGTCCCTTCTCATTACTATACGTTTAATCTGTTTTGCATAATATTTTACATCACTCTCGTACTTAACCATTGATTAGAAATGTATAAGTGCTGAAACAGTTCAAACTGAAGATTAGCATTTGAGGCCTATTGCTGAAACATCAATTCACAGAAGCTGTTACACAGTCCATGGTCGACGATGCTGAAACACAGAAGTTGTTACACAGTCCATGGTCCACAATGCTGAAACACAGAAGCTGTTACATAGTCCATGGTCGACATTGCTGAAACACATAGGAAGATATTACACAGTCTATGGTCAACGATGCTGAAACACAGGAAGCTGTTACACAGTCCGTGGTCAAAAACAACTCACACAGGTTGACTACAACAGCCGCACCGTGATCCAAGCATCAACCATCGTTGCTACCTGAGAAGTGTTGAAATAGTCAGAGCACAATTCCCATGGCTGAAACAGCTGCGATTTGCGATGTCGAAATAGCATGCAACAACAGCAACAAGAAAGAACTGTTACTCCAGCCGTAATAGCAACAGCTCATTCAACACTTGTAATAGCATTCTATTGCGAGAGACTAGGACATCCTATTCCAGTTTAGAAAGTCGATCCGACTAAGAATAGGACCCAGATATACACCTGTAATTTGTTGATCAATTGTACCGAAGGGATTCTCCTCTTTAAATAAGAGGAAATAACCATTCGAAAGGATCCATTTTTATGTACTAAGAAAGTTTCACAGAGAAGGACATACTTCATTTTCAGATGAGGAAATAACCATTCTAGGGGAATCTTCGGTTTTTGTGCTAATAAGGGTTTACAGAGAAGGACATACTTCATTTCCTCGTGATTGTAATATGATACATTGATAATGAATAAAAGACCGCTTTGAGCATCTTTCTCTAGCCTCTTTCGTTTCGTGGGAATCTTGTGAGAAGGAGGGCTGCAAAATTGGCCAAGATTCACCCATTAGTTTTAATAGTGTGTTAGTGTGGATCTCCGCTTATGCCTGATTAATTTTTTCATCAAAACACTAATCAACTCGGCCTTGTTAAGAATTCTATTTTATTGAATGTTACATTGTTTTCAGGAAGTTCATGCTTGGTTAATTGTTAATCATTTTAATTAGCAATCTTGTGATGAATTTATCAGGTTTGCTAATCAGAGACTAGATTAAAGGTTCCTACTTAAAGGAAGGAATTAAAGGGTCCCGTTCTCTATAGAATTAGTAAGCTTCAAGTTATTTCATGAGGTGCTAATCGTAGACTGTACTAAAGGTTCCCGCTAAAGGGAAGGAATTAAAGGTCCCTGCTTCTCTAGAAGTAGTCACCAATTATTTTCTATGGAGGTGCTAATCGAGATCGTACTAAAAGTTCCTGTTTAAGGGAAGGAATTAAAGGGTCCTGCTCTATGTTAGAAGTAGCTTCAAATTTTCAATTATTATTTTCATGAGTGTAAGCACTATCAGAGACTGGTGCTAAAGGTTCCTGCTTAAAGGAAGGAATTAAGGGTCTTGTTCTCTGTTAGAATAGTTAAGCCTTCAATGCGTTAATGAGTTCATGAAAGTGTGTTCATCAGAAGCAAAGTGTTGAAGTTCCTGCTTGGGAATAGGGTCTTGTTCTCTGGTTACAAAATAGTTGTTCTTTCCTGTTGCAGTTGTTATTTCAATGTAATCCAGGATTCTTTAGATTAATCATCTCTTCAAGCTCTGCAATAAGTAGTTTTCTTTTCTGTAATTCAAGCTAGGACTTCAGTTCATTCAAGGCAAGTGTGATTAATATAGTTTCCTTTACTACAACTCTAGGTTGCTTTTTGAATTGAGCATATATAGTGCGTGGTTACCTTTGAAATAAACAGACTTCCCTGGGTTGACAATTTATGTAGCACTTGATTGTTTAAATTAATTAAGCAATTATAGTGACCAAAAATTTGACCGAAAGTTTCGAAATGATTTCTGCAAAGACCAACAACTTTTTGGATTTCACTGAAACAAAATCCAAGTCAAATTCCTGGAGGATAACTATCCATCTACTGATATTTTTGCAAATTACTTGTCGTGTCAACACGTATTGAAATGGATTCACAACAACAATGACGGTGGTCTTGGGAAACAAGATGTAATGACAGAACCATCGGACATCATGAACTGCTGCCAACGCAAGTTTTTCAGTGTGGGAATAATTGAGTTCTGGTACAACCAGGCCTCGGCTCAGGTAATAAATCACATATTCAGAGAGAAAATCATACTCCTCAACCAAGACCATACTGATGGTCGACTCCGCAGCAACAAAGTACAATAAGAAATATTTATTATAATTGGGTGGCTGAAGCAGAGGGGTAGACGTGAGGGAGCATTTCAATGCTTCAAAAGAACACTGAGAAGATTTGTCCCAATGTAAAGGAATTTCCTTCTTCAATAAACACATAAAACCCTTTGTGATCTCAGCATAGTTCATGATGAAACTCCGTAAAAAGTTCACTTTTCCCTATAAACTCTGAAGCTGAGGGATTGTGCACGGAGGAGGCAACTAAACTATTGCCTCAACCTTTAGAGGATCGACCACGATCCCTATTGTTGAAACTATGAAACCTAACAGATGACCTGATGTTACGCAAAAGATACATTTGTTTGGATTCAAGTGGATCTAGTAGTAGCGACATCTCTCAAAGATAATTTGGAGGTGTGCGGGATGATCAACTCTTTTGAGAGATCATGACGCTAAATCATCGAGATAAGACTTGAATATGTGTTTGAGGTCGTGGAAATAAAAATACATGGCCCACTAAAACGTAGCTCCAACAGCTTTCAGACCAAAAGGCATCTTCCGATAAGCCAATGTAGCCCACAGACAGATGAAAGTAGTTTTGTGTTGGTCTTTGGGCTTGATCTGTATCTGATTGTATACCAAAACATCATCCATGAAAGAAAAGGATTCACAACCTGTGCATTCATAGACTATCTGGTCAATAAATGGTGTGGGGAAATTGTCTTTTGTGTCAGTGTTTCATGGAAACCTGCATAGGAGATCTAGCTAAAGCAAGTAAAAACAAAGCTTATCAAGAAAATAAGAGAGATTCAATATGGAAGAATGAGAAAATATATTCACACTACTCCAATGAACTGATGAGTGATACATAGATCATGATCAATATGATACAATGAATGAGTGGAATACACTCATATATAGGGAAAAGTATTCCATAATTAAGAAAAGAAATCAAGCATTTATCTTTCCTTAGGAATGCATGCATGCATAATAGTGATGGTAAAAATAGAAAGTCTAAAAATAGAACTAGTTAGTTAACTCCCAATGAACTAGTGTTACTCCCACTGAACTAGTGTGTCGAAAATAGAAATTTCTCCAACACCCCCCTGAACATCACTATGGAGTAAAAATGAGTCCCGGCTACTAGGCCATTTTAGGTACTCATGTACAATGCAGTTAATGAACACTGAATAAAAGTGAGGGAAGAGGGAAAACCACGTGGGAACAAAACCCCCCCCTCAAAAGATAATGTATCAAAAGAAGAAAATAATAGTTGTTATACAACTGTGTTCTTCACTGCAAGACGATCCCGCGAAGTCTAAAACTTATTCTCATTGAAAGTCTTCGCGAAGATGTAGAAATATTTATGGATCTGATGAAGTCCTTTGGAAACCTGTCAGGCCTTGTACTTCTTAATCCTGTGGACTCATCTGCACCTGAAAATATTCCTTTCTGGTGGATGTGGAACCAAATTCCAAGTCTGGTTCTATAGGAGTGAGTCATACTCCTTCTGCATGCTTTCTTGCCATAATGGATTTCCCACAACCCTATTGTAGTTCTATGAATTAGTAGATTGAACCATATAGCAATGCATGGGCATCGGAGGTTCTGAATATGAAAATACATGAGAAGGATCCTCATGCTGAGATCGAGTACTCCTGAAATCCAATGGATTCCCTGCAAGTTTTCATGCTTTCTGAAGTGTGGTATGTGCCTTCTTGGGCATCCGTTGAAGCTTCGACGCTGACTTCTTATCTGGATGTACTACCTGCTTATTTCCATGTACAGAATCTGAGTGTATGGAATCATCTCTGATGTCTGAAACTGATGGAAGAACAAGAGTATATGCATGTTTCAGTGGAGGTGCATGCAAAGTACTCTCATTACGTGTAAGTAGAAAAGAGGAGTCATCGTCAGAAAACTTAGTGAATTTATACAACCTTGACTTGTGATCCACCTCACCAATTGCAATAATGGAATTGTCATGCATGTCAATTACTAAAACTGAATCTGATGTAAATTCAACCTTTTTACCTTTCTAAGAAATCTGATAAACTGAGAGAAGATTCATAGAAAGCTTTGGAACATGTAAAACATTCTCAAAACTTCCATTGTGGAGTTCCACTCTCCCTTCTCCTACTAATGCTACTGGAGTATCATTCCCCATGAGAATATGGGCTCTTGAGCATGGAATCAAGGAAGAGAAAACTTCCTCTTTCGCTGCCATATGATGGGATGCACCGGAATATATAATCCATGAATCAGATGAGGAATTAATTGCAACAAGAGCATAATGATTACCTTTCTTAGGATCAGGATCTTCTTCCTTCTGCTTCTTGACTCCCTCTGGAATGAAGTTTCCAAGGTTGTTCTGTTGAAGTGCATGTGCAATAAGATCGATCTGTTTCTTCATGCATGTGGATTCTTCATGATTCGGTTTATTACAGTAAGTGCACTGCTTTTCCTTCTTCTTCTTCTTTGAATCTGAAGAGTCTTTGGAACCTGAAGAATCATTAAAGGATTTGGAATATCCCTCCTTCCTATTCTGTTTGAATGACCTTTTTCCATCCTACATAGTGAGTGCATGTGCTTTGGGATATTTCATGAGGCCCATATGTATGATCTTTGTCTACTCTTGTGTAAGAGACTCAATGAACTGAGCCAACGTAGGAATTTTCCAATTTGTTCCAAAAAGACATCCGCCAGAATGGAAATTGGAGACATATACAGTGCATTATGGTCCTAGCTTGGCCAATATTGTTAAAATAAGTTGTTTGTTAAGCCCTAATATTGTCTCATTACCCCTTAATTGGGGCATATTAGATTAGTAATGTTATTTATTACCCCTTAATTGGGGCATATTAGATTAGCAATGTTATTTTATTTATGTCGACTTTAGGCCATTAGTTGTAATTATACCTCCTAGTCTCCTATATATACCAAGGAGACATTTTCATTTTGAATCATATTGTACTTGAACATTGAAGTGGGGTAAAAGGAGGTTACCCCCTTGAAGAGGATTATTATCTGAAATGATCTATTTTTCAAGGCGTTGAGTACTTTTCCTGAGGTTTTTCTATGCTATATTGATGTTTGGTTCCTAACATATGGTATCAGAGCTCAAGGTCTTGGGGTTTCACTGCTACATCTGAGATACCATGGCATTTTCGCTATAACTTGTTTTCTACAACGTTTCAGAAGGAACAACTTGGAGGATATTTAGAATACGGATCAAGGTACGTTGGGCTAAAAATTCATCTCCTGAGGCCTTACACTTTCAAAGATACAACCTATACAAGATAGGGTTCTGGAATCATCCTGAAATGATTCATTGCAGAATTTTTGCTATAAACAATTTTCTGTAACGTTTCAGACCCTGAACTCCAGAGGAAATTTACAGAAATTAGTAATGTATCTGTGGTAAAAAATTTAGCTTCTGGGTCATCTTAAATTTGTAGATACACCCTGTGTAAGATCGGGTATCTGACTAGTCCTATTGACTAGTCTCAAGAAGGTGTTCCAGGTAAAACAATCATAACTTCTTCCTAGAGTATCCAAATTGTGTGGGACTCATTGCATTGGATCGTGGACAGTCTTTAGTATTTTGGGTGTGAGTTTCAGAATTTTATATCAATTATTTTGTGCGGGGCACACTATACAAGTGAGATCTCCTGGAAAGGCCAAAAAACGGCAAGTTGTGGGGAAGTTATCGTAAATTCCACTTGGCACATCCAATTTTGATTAGACCTATGGAATTGCAGAGAAGAAATATCAGACAAATACATAAGAGAAAGTTTCATACCCAGAAGGGCCAAAAATTAGGAGATACAACAGAAGAAATATTGTCTAGAAGAACCACCTCAAAATCAAGGTTCAAAAGTGATACTTGGCCAACATGCCACCCAAAAAGGGAACTTCTACACCAAATAAGCCTCCAGAAAATCCTACTTGGCCTCTTGATGAAGGTGAAGAAATGCGTAGGGACATAAATGGACTACAAATAAAGATGGATTCAATGGAAGATAA
>SNQJ01S0031885.1:35490-58016 GCA_010110895.2 Picea sitchensis | reverse complement strand
TATATACACCAAGGAGACATTTTCATTTTGAATCATCTTGTACTTGAACATTTAAGTGGGGTAAAAGGAGGTTTCCCCCTCGAAGAGGCTTATTATCTGAAATTATCTCTTTTTCAATGCGCTGAGTACTTTTCCTGAGGTTTTTCTATGCTATATTGATGTTTGGTTCTTAACATTGTTTATCTTGTGTAGACTTATCAATACCACATTCACCCAAGCTTAATAGCAAAGATTTAAATTTAGTAAAAAAATCTTGTATATTATCAAAACTTTTAGGGTCTAAGGTATTCAACTCTACCTCAAGCATATGACCTCGCATCTTATCCTGCTTTCCAAAGAGTCCTTCCAAGGTGGTCCAGATATCATTTGGAGTCTTCCATGCAGAAACATGAAACCATAAATCAGTGGATATTAATTCAAGAAGTAGTCACATGGCCTCATCCTTATGGTTCGCCTATCTCATCTTCTCAATCACTTATGTAGGTTTTGTTTCTGCCGCCATAGTCAAATTATACAGTCCTTTTGTTTTGAGTTGGAATGTCACCTTGGGATTCCAATAAAAATAATTGTATGGTGTGAGGATTACCACCAAGTTTGAATTTATAATAGTTGTCATATCCATCTCTCCCACTGATTCCAAGAACCCCTAAAAATGTACTCTTAATCTGCAAGTGAAAAATTAAGAAATTAAAAATTCATATCAGTTTCAGGAGATGATCTTGCGACTTACTTTCTGAGAAAACCGTGAGGCATATCGCCAAACAGTTGAAAACCCACTTCCAAAATGGGCCGATTTTCTTTCAAGATAGGCCATTTCCTCAAAAACGTAATATTCTGGGAGGAATAATTGCTAAAAGTTACGACCATGGATTTAGCTCACCAAAATCCCAATTTTCCTTATTCTTTGGCTTGTCTAGCTTGCTCCAAGAAGCATAGCTCTAATACCATGTCATTGTTTCATGGAAACCCACACAGGATATCTAGCTAAAGAAAGTACAAACAAATCTTATCAAGAAAATCAGAGAGATTCAATATGGAAGAATGAGAAAATATATTCCACTACTCCAATGAACTAATGATTGCTACATAGATCATGATCAATATGATACAATGAATGAGTGGAATACACTCATATATAGGGAAAATAATTCCATAATTAAGAAAATCAATCAAGAAGTTAGCTTTCCTTAGGAATGCATGCATGCATAATAGTGATGGTAAAAATGCAAAGTCTAAAAATAGAACTAGTCAGTTAACTCCCAATGAACTAATGTTACTCCCACTGAACTAGTGTGTCGAAAATAGAAATTTCTCCAACAGCAGAGGGGTAGACATGAGGGCACATTTCAATGCTTCAAAAGAGCATTGAGTGTCTTCATCCCAATGGAAAGGAACGTCCTTCTTCAATAAACACATAAAATCCTTTGTGATCTCAGCATAGTTCGTGATGAAATGTCGTAAAAAGTTCGCTTTTCCCTGTAAACTCTAAAGCTGAGGGATTGTGCACAGGGGAGGAAACTAAACTATTTCCTCAACCTTTAGAGGATCGACCATTATCTCTGTTGTTGAAACTATGAAACCTAATAGATGACCCAATGTTACGCAAAATTTGCATTTGTTTGGATTCAAGCGGATCTGGTAGTAGCAACATCGCTCAAAGATAATTTGGAGGTGTGCGGGATGATCAAATCTCTTGCGAGATCATGACGCTAATTCATCGAGATAAGCCTCGAATATGTGTTTGAGGTCATGGAAAGAAAAATACATGGCCTGTTGAAACATAGCTACATCATTTTTCAGACCAAAAGGCATCTTTCGATAAGAGAATGTACCCCACAGACAGATGAAAGAGGTTTTGTGTTGGTCTTTGGGCTTGATCTGTATCTGATTTTATCCCAAAAAACCATCCATGAAATAAAAGGCTTCACAACCTACGCATTCATCGACTATCTGGTCAATAAATGGCATGGGGAAATTGTCTTTTGGATAAGCCTTGTTCAAATCACGAAAGTCGATACATACGTGAATCGTACCCTAACATTTGTTCACTGGAACGAGATTTGACACCCATTGAGTCAATTGGATGGGGTAGATGAAACCAGCTTCAAGTAGTTTCTCTACTTCAACCTTAATAGTTGTTTCTTTCCTAGGATTATCTGGACAAACCTTCTGTCGGGTCAGCTTAGCATCAGGATATGTTGTGATTTCATGTTCGACGATTCTTAAATAAATCACGGAATTCCTCATAAGACTAGGCAAACATGTCACGGAATTCCTTAAATAAATCTGTGTAGATTTGAATCTCTTTGGGGGAGAAGTCCGCTTCGACGAAGATATTCTCCACAACTCCAGGGATTATGGAGATATCGATAGGTATCGTTTTAGAAAAGGTTTCCATATTTCCTTCAGCGTAAATAGCGCGGGTAGCCAAAGGATTGATAGGTGATCTAAAAATGATAAAGACTTGTATTCTTGAAAATATTTGCAAGTTTTAATTCAAGTGTACTTATGAAAATGGATCAATTTGAAAACACAACTTTTATAGAAATTACACATTCAAGATGCATATAATCAACAACAAATAACAGTGAACAAAAAACACATAACACAGCAAATGATAAAGGAGTTCACCCCTCTCTTGGGCTACATCTCCTAGTCTAGCTTCCAATGGATATTTTGTATTATTTTCTCAAAGTGATAAAATATGTGCTTTACAATGCTCAAAATGACAAATAGATGGCTCCAATGGCTTTAGAACGTCCAAAAACCCCTAGCTGGGTTTTTTCGACACCTGGTTTGGCCAAAAATTGAAGAAGATAGGCTTCCTGGAAGTTCCCCTTCAAACTTGTTGTCTCTGGATCGCCAAAATGCACCTCCGCGTCCTCAACCTAGCCTCTACGCTCATATTTGTGTTAAAACCTAGCACTGGGTGCAACCTCAAAATGGTGTGAACTGTAGGACGGTTAGGGTACACCTAGCCCCTAACCGCCAAAACCATGGACATATGGGTCACCATGTCACTGCGCGCACATACAAAAAGGGCCAAGGTTTAAACTTGTAAAAACACACAAAGTGTCAAGCACGTGGGCTCCATTTTCATTTGAAAAATGTGCACGACAATGGTTATATGGTGGCTATATGTGACCAGGGGCCGGGGCTAAGCCCCGGCTTGGACCACACCCCAACTCACAACATAATTCAATTTAAATAAATTTTAAAACATATATATGTTAAGCATCAATTGTGGGTGCGCCGGTTGGGCGACCCTTCCCAAGGATCTTCCCCTACCTGGAGGTCATGGGGTCGATTCCTACTAACTACACAAATTTTAAACCATATCCAAGGTGACATGTGGCGACCCTTGTTTGGGCCACGTGTCACAAATCCATTCACCACCAATGCCACGTGTCAAGAAACGATTCGTCATCCAACTACCAACCAACACCTGCCATGTGTCACACAACCCTGCCAACTCAGAATGTTCCATGTGTCATACGACCCTGCCACGTCAACATCCGTACGGACTGTATGGACTGTACAGTCAACACATTTTTTTTGCATGTTTGACGATTTGAACAGAACGCGATATCTCACTCATCCGACGTTCGTTTGAACCCAAACGAGTTGTTTTGGCTTCGTGACGACGAGGCCTACGCACCCGTTCGATTTGAAGTGATTCCGAGCACTTTTAATTTTGAGAAAAATTTGATCCCCTGGATCAATAGGACAAGCCTTATCTCCAGTCATAGTCAGAGTGAATTCATCTGCTTCGATTCTTATTAACTCTAAGAGGAAATAATATCAAGGATGAAGATCATCCCTGGGTTTGTCCAAACTAGTCATTGCCTCAATAATCTCCTTGTCTAAGGGAAAGACTAAGTATAAAGAATCAGTATTGGCGAGGGAACCTTAAGCCCATGTAGGCTCGAGAACCAGATCTAATTTCTGTGTGGGAGTTGGATCAGGGTCGACAGAAGCTTGTTGAACTTTAGAGTACACAACGTCTTCCATTGAAAAAGGCATGGCCATGCCATGATGCATTGTCCCTTCCATCATGGCTGACGGGGAAGGAATATTCCATGGATATTTAAAGTAAGTTGTTTGAAACGATGAGATTTGAAATATTTCGGCCCTAGGCTAGTCGAGGACAACCGACATGTAATGGACATTGTCGGTCAGAGGGAGGTAATTGAAAGTACCCATCAACGGTGGGCACAAACCAACCCCTGTTTTGACGATGCTGGGTTGAGGGTTATCAATCATCGGGACCATGGATACCCTTGATGAAGGGTCAGGACAGGAGAAGGATAATTGATCAATGGTCATGATCCAGCCCTCATGCGGAAAAAACAAGACCCGGAAAACTGTCGCGACCACTACTTGCATAGCATAGGTCCAACTCCTTCCTAACAAGAAATTGTAGTCGAGAGACGCATCGACCAATTCAACTTCGACGTACATAGTCTTCCCTCCTAACTGCACGGGAAAAGAGGGGATGATTCTGTTATCTCCCAAAATGAATCAGTCGGTTTGTTCCATTTTGTAGGTGATAGCATGGTTATAAATAGGGTTATATATAAAGTTTTAGAATTTAGAAGTGTCAAAACATAGGATTTAAGATGTTATCCTAGAAATAAATCGATCTTCAAAAGGTCTTTTCAAAAAATCAAGAAAAAGCCTTTCAACAGCTAACATCTATTTTGAAGTTGAATTTAGTTGGTGAAAGCCTCAGGTTTCAATCGCTAAATTGTACTCCCAGCAGCAAGCAAGACGGTGAAAGTGTTAACACGGGTTTTTCCTCCAACGACTACAGAAACCCAAAAAGGATATGTCGGACACACGTCATACGATCATCATGGCGAGTTAATGGAAGCAAATGAGTGGTGACTCCTTTTCATCACATTCTAGTAGAACATCATGATAGATTATGCTCACAAATTTCATGGGCAAGATATAGAAGGGTTTGAAGACATGACAAACTCTTAATCAACATTGCAACCAGAGGATAAAGTACCAGCTATTTGATGACATCAAATCAAATCATCATTTCTTATTTTAAACTCACAGTGTTTAAAAATTCTATTATGGGGTTTCATATTTGAATTGATAACTCATGGTCATTTTCACCAGTGCCAACCCTTTCCTTATTAAGACGATTACTCTGTCAGTCATGTACAAATTAACTGGTGATTAAGTTGCATATGGAAAGGAAGAAAGGAGGACTACTTCTGAGGAGAGAATTAGACAACTTATCTTTTTTTCATTCTCATCCAGAGGTTCAGAAGAGTTTCTCAGATGAAGGATGTATGACCTATGTAGAAAAGTTGTAGGAGGGCTATCACCGGGTGATAGAAGATACTTTTGCAAAGTCATACGATGTGAAGAAAGTTGCAGTGGGTTCTCTGGAACTGATAGTTGATGAAGCTGCCATCGCTTCAACAACTGGCTTACCTAGAACAGGTCAAAGTTGGTTTAAAACAATAGTAACCAAGAATTTTGATTTTAGATCATATCTCAAAATAGAGTTCTAAAGTATAACCTGGAAGAAAAGTATCCTTTTCTCTTACCTTGAAGATGAATGGCAAGATCTGTTCAAAGGCATTCAACTATATGTAACCTCAGAGGACAGGTATGACAAGTTAATGTTGTATCACTACGGACTCCTAGATCACTTCACAGGGAAGGTCCTTCTAAATTTGCCTTTCTTTCTTAATAGAATCCTAACAAAGGTGTGTAATAGGATCAAATTCGAACCATTCAGCATTAAGAATGCCCTTTGTCATTATGGCCTGATTAAAATGATCATCTTAGAAGAATTGAGACAGAGAGAAAGAACTTGGCAGCACTTTGTCTTTTGGGAAGGTTTTGAGACCCAAACTCAACATATGAATGAAAATAAGAAAGAAGGAAAGAAGCAGCCAACTCCTCAGAGTAGCTCAATTAGAAGGAGAGCTCTCCCAAATCCACCAGAAGAGAAAAAATCTAGTGTAAAGCCCAAGAAAGCTAAAAAGAAACTAGATTTTGAAACAAACTCAGAGCAATCCACTGTAAAAAGGGAAAATGCTCTAAATCTGCCATACACAGATTCAGAGACGGAACCAGAAAAAGATGATGAAAGTCCAGCCATCAAAAGTCCAGAGAACTCCATGGAACCTGCACAGGATTTTGAAGTTTTTACTTCTAAAGATGAAGGTGAAACCTCAAGAAATAATAAATCAAAGAAATCACAAAAGATTAAGGAGTTGAAGGAGATAATAGCACAATAGGAGATTCTAGAAAGGGTGATAAATGCAAGATATAAAGCTTTATCAGATAATTTTGCAAAGACCAATGCATCTTTTGAGAAGATGGCATGTGAAAGCATAAAGGATAAAAATAAGAAGAAAAAGATCAGAAAAGACTATAATAGCTTATGGTGGTTAGATAAGCGCCTGAAGAGGAAAATCAAAAAGTTGAAGGCAAAAATTACCACACATCCATATTTACAGGTGTTGGCACAAGTGGATGTAAATTTGCAGGGAGATTAATCAAATAAACAATGATTTTTTATTTTGAACACGAAAGGTTTTCCTTTTGATTAAAATAGAGTTTTCACCAGCACAGAAGGCACAATTATAAGCAATTAGTTGTTTAAAAGCAAAGCTTTCATCGACTAATTAGAAAATCCTAAGGTGAAATAGATGTTGAAACTGCAGAGTAATAATTTTGAAGATTTGAGCTCGAACAAAGTGATTTTTGGGTGATTTAAAGGATAAGAGAGCATCAAAAAGATTAATCACCAAATCATGAAATATTCAGTTTCAAAGATTCGTGGAGATTTTGGAGGTGAATTCTTAATTGGTCAACTAAATCTTTGTTCACAGTTGTTGAAAGTTTTCCAACTACTGAAGACATGTGTCCTTTCCTCCATGACACATCAAAGACATAGCAATGATGAAGACTAGATATCGAAGACAAACTTGAAGACAGTTCAATTCATAGGAAGACCTTTCCCTTTGTACTCTTATTCAAGTTTTTTTAACTGCAATATGTTTTTCATCTCATTAGTCAGTTCATAACTTGATTAATAGTTGCTTACATTGTTTATTAATCCCTACATTGTGTATCTGGTTTATAAGCATTGATTTCTTCACCCACTTTAAAGATACTATATGATTATTGATCCCTAAGATCACTGGTTCATTTGATTATCCATTTTGACTGTCTGAATGCCACACTGTAGTTGAGTTATCCCATTGATCCACACATACAAAAAAAACAAAAAAGTTTACTTTAAGTTACCAAGCATCTTTGTCTTACAACCACAAAGCGTTTCTTGGAGTGATAACAAATTAGTGCCATTGTTGGGGAGAGGAGACTGAAGCTCAACTTTCTTGGGAGACGACACAGAGATGATCTTTTAAGATCGACAAATATTAGACATTACATTGGTTGTAATCATCTATCTAACAACTCAACAAGTTCATCCTGGCTCCAAAGAAGATCAGTACCAGGGCGGATCCGCAAGAATCACCTGTCACACTAGTGCCCAACCCAGAACTAATTCTCGTAACAGGAAGATCATTTCAAGGCCAAACTTTTAAATCAGGTACCCAAAGTAATCCTCTTTCTCATTCTAAGAAATCCATAGAAAAAAACACTGGATCTTCTTCCTCTAATATTGTCAATGAAAAAACGTCTGTAACAACCGCAAAAGAATCAATTATTTCTTATCAATAGGAAAATATCATTACAGAAGAAGTGATAGGCTCAAATTTGGTTGAAGAATCATTTAAAACTTTAGAAAGAAATCACATCTCATCATCCCTTGAGTTTTTTCACTCACAACAGGAACAAGACCATATAAATATTCGCATTAGCCTCCTTGTTGTAGAGCATATTCTTCAAGAACTGTCTGCTAAAGGTGAGGAAAACTTGGCTAAACAACTTACAAAATTCTATATCACCTCATACAAAACTTCTTTCCCATCATAGAGTTATCTCCCTTTTAAATTAAATCCCCCCAGTGCCGAGGAATCAAAGAAAAGTCTATCACCTCTCTCACCAGTAATCATTATGGTTGCACCTCCTCCTTTGACCAAGATGCAACAAATCCTAGCTGCTAGGTATGCACCATTAATATTTCCAAATCCAGTATGAGCCATTCCTACAGGAGACTATCATAAGTATATGCCCAAATTCACAGGTGAAGGTGATGTGACTGTTGAAGAACATATAGAGGCCTTTTACAGTTATGCAGAAAACCTTAACATTGAGGAAGAAGAGCTTTGGACCCGAGTTTTTGTCCAAAGCTTAGATGGCCATGCCAAGAAGTGATTCAAGGAACTTCCATCTAGTTCAATAACTAGCATAGAGAAATTGGATGATATCATTTTGAAGCACTCGGGTGATAGAAGAGATTTTTTGTAGTATATTACTGAATTTGGAAATCTAAGGAAAGAAAATGATGAATCAATCTCTGATTTCACTACAAGGTTCAATAGGATGTACAGTAAAATACCAGCTGAGATAAATCCCTTAGATACCTCTGCCAAAATCACATATGCAAATTCATTTGATTCAGAATTTTGTCTTTTGTTGAGAGAAAGAAGGTCACCTACACTATCTCTAATGCAACATTCTTCCCTTGAAGTGGAATCGAATATATTGGTTTCTCATAACTTGAAGGGAAACACTGATAGAAGAGAGCCTAGAGATGAAGCTTCTTCTTCATCCAATAGTAATCCAAAACTAGACAAGATGGATAAAATGTTAGAGTCTTTAACTTCTGAGATATCTAAACTTAAAATTGAAATCAAGTAGCCTGTCAAAGGAAGAGGTACTTATGATTATACAAACAAAAATTCAAATCAGAATCCAAACAACTTCAGGAGAAATAATCAACAAGTGTAGAGTTTGTAGAGACAGAGAAATCCTACTGAGGATCAGAAGATAAAGGATCCTCTTCAAAATGTTGTGATGGAAGAATATGATGAAGATGAATGTCCAGAAGATCAAGAAGACCATATTCATTGTGTCAAACCAGAGATGGAAAAATCATTTTTGACTCAAAATGATTATGAGGAGGCCCTTACAAATGAACAAATTGATGAACTTTCTGATAACAATGGTGTATTTCAGGTAGATGAGGAAAATAAATACAATCTCATATCTAAGGCAGCTGCTGCAAAACAAAGTACTACACCTCCTCCTAAAAAGAAAAACCTTGTACCTTCCAAACAACATAATCAAGATCAGTAGAACTTAAATTAACCGTAGATTGAATTAAAAGCACCATCCCATGAGGTAAAAACATCTAACAAGACCTCATTATTGTTTAATATTGAAGCAAAAATCCAAAAAATTAAAATTCCAATCCCTCTAGTTGAGCTGATGAAAAATGAGTCATTTAAGAAAAACATTTTGAGCACCCTTGATCCTAGATGCACTTCTGACTCTGTTGATATCCTCAACATTCAAGATAATCAACCTACTATTTTCCTAGGTCCTATGATTGAAGATAGGGATGAGATCTATCCACCATTTTACATTTCCTTGAATATTCATGACAAAATATTGCACAATTGTCTCTTAGATTCAGGTGCATCTCATAATCTGATGCCAAAGGTTGTGATGGAAGAACTTGGTCTAGAAATCACTAAGACTTATCATGATCTTTTATCTTTTGACTCTAAGAGATTTAAATGCTTTGGGCTTATTAAAGATTTGGCAGTGACCTTGACCTCAACATCAATGAAAACCATGGTGATGGATGTGGTTGTGGCAGACATCCCTCCCAATTTTGGATGTCTCTTGTCTAGATCTTTCATGAAAAGACTTGGCGGAACTCTACAAATGAATCTATCATACTCCACAATTCTGGTGTTCGATGGAGAATACAAAAGGTTGTACAAAGAATATTAACTTGCATACATAATCAGTGATGATCAGAATCCCATCAATCACCCAATTTATTCAGTGGACACAGGTATGGGGTCATGTATTCTTCAAATCGATGACACTCTTTCAAAATCATTATTACTTAAGAAACCTATTGTGCATCCAACAGAAATAGGTGAGAATGATTTGTGGATGATGTTCTTTGATGGGGCATGTACAAGAGAATCAGCTGGAGCAAGCATAGTCATCATTTCCCCATTAAAAGAAACCACTCATTTGTATTTTAAGATTGATTTTAAAGTGACTAACAACATTGCAAAGTATGAGGAGCTACTCCTAGGATTAAATGCAGCCAAAGAGATGAAGATTAAGAGACTACAGGTATTTGGATATAAAGACCTAATAATTCAGCAAGTAAACCAATCCTTCCAGGCCAAACATGTTAGGCTGAAAGCCTACAGAGATGAAGTTTTGACAGTGATTCATGCTTTTACAGATTTCAAGATTACTCATGTTCCTAGAGCCTACTCTTTCATACCTTTATTACCTCCTAAATTAAACTATGAAGTCCAAGTAAAGTATAGGCCATCACTCCCTGATAATGTAAAGTTTTGGAAGGTTTTTAAATATGATGTTGAACTCACTAGATTCCTTACAGTAATAGATGAGTTTGCATATTTGCAAATTGATTTGGAAAATGAACATGATGAAGAAGCTGAGAAGCCAAAGCTCAGAAGTAAAATTGGAGCACATGAAATTGTTCAATTGTCCAGTAACCGAATTCCTAAAGGATTGGTCCCTTTAGAAAGTCTTTTTGATAATAATGATGTGGCTGTCAAATTGGAAAAGAAGGAAGAGGACTCGGATGTCTTTCAGTTTAATGTAGCCAATGAACAAGATCCTAAATATGTAAACTTAGCTTCTCATCTGTCTAAAGAACAAAAGGCTGATTATGGTGAGTTGTTAAAAGAATTTGCTGATATCTTTTCTTGGCAATATAGTGACTTGAAAACATTCAACACTGAGATAATTCAACACAAGATTCCTTTAAACAAAGATACTAAACCATTTAGGCAGAAGCTTAGATCTTTCAGTCCTATGTTGCTTCCTACCATGGAAAAAGAGATCAAAAAATTATTGGATGCTAAAATTATTATACCTCTCAGATACTCAGATTGGATTGCTAACCTTGTACCTGTTAGAAAGAAAAATGGAGAGATCAGACTTTGTGTGGATCGCATAAATTTAAACAAGTGTTCTTGGAAAGATAACTACCCACTACCCAAGATGGAACACATTTTATAGAAGGTGTAAAGGTCCAACATGATGTCTTTTATTGATGGATTCTTCGGATACAATCAGATTGATGTCCATCTGGACGACAGAGAAAAGACTTCCTTTACCACTCCATGGGGAACTTTCATGTATGAAAAGATGCCTTTCGGACTAATGAATGTTGGAGCTAGTTTCCAGAGAGAAATGGACATTGCATTAGTTGGAGAAAAAGACAATTTTGTTTTGATATATCTTGATAACATAACTGTTTTTTCAAGCAACCATGAAGATCATTTGCAACAGTTGAGGAAGGCCTTCCTAAAATGCAGAAGGTATGGAATTTCTCTTAATCCTAAGAAATCTAATTTTTCACTTAAAGAAGGGAAATGGCTTGGACATATTGTTTCAGCTGATGGGGTAAGGATTGATCCGAGTAGAAGCCATTAAAATTTTGTCTCTTCCTAGATCAAATAAGGATATTCAGTCTTTCCTTGGAACTATAAACTTTATCAGGAGGTTTATAGCAAACGTTTCAGAACTTACAAAGCACATTACTTGTATGTTAAGAAAGAATTCTGAAGTAAGATGGACCGAAGAAGCTAAACACTCTTTTAATTCTATCAAAGAAGCCATTATAATAGCCCTTGTTTCAATCAGTCCTAACTTTGACAAGGAGTTTTATATCTTTTCATTTTCTTCAAAAGATACAATTGTAGTTGTACTATTGCAGATAAATATTGATGATCAGGAGAAGCCAGTTGCCTTCTTCAGTAAAGTCTTGAGAGATGCTAAAGTAAAGTATGAACCATTGGAAAAAAAATCATATGCACTCATCAAGTCATTAAAAGCCTTCAAGATTTACATTCCTCAAGCCAAGGTAATAGCCTATGTACATTCAAGCTCTGTTAAGGATGTTCTTATACAACCTAACATAGATGGAAAAAGGAGTAAGTGGATAGGAAATTTAATTGAATTTGATGTTGATATCAAACCAACAAAACTTGTGAAAGGTCAAGGCCTTGCAAGCTCCTTGCAGAAGAAAATTGTAAGTTGCTTGAGATGAATTTTGTGGGTATAAATGCAGAGAACTTTCAGGTTTCAAAAGACATAAGTAGTGATAATTTTCAGGTTTTTTCTCACCTAGATGACTGTGAATGGTACAGTCACATCATTTATTTTCTGCAGAATTTATCAGTTCCTTCAGATTTGACAAAAACACAAGGGAGAGCTTTAAAGATTAAGGCCATAAATTTTTGCATTAATGAAAACTTACTGTTTTGGAAAAATCCAACAGGGATACTCTCGAGGTGCATAAACCAAGAGGAATCAGCTAAAATCATGACTGGATTTCATAATAGTGAGTGTGGAGGTGATCCGGATTATTTTCAGCACGAAATGAGAGTGGAGATATAACACAGAAATATTTAGAGATATTGCAAGAGAGACAACAATATAACAGAGATATAGCGGAAATATAACAAGAGTCACAGATATACAATAATACACGATTTCTATTAATGAAACAAATGTACAGAGACTGTAAAAGTATAGAGTGAAAGACTCGCTAGAATGGTGGTAGCTTATCTCTGAGAAGAGATGTGATGGCTACTCGCATCTGTGAGAAGATGATTATTACAATGAGGCTCTAAGGGCATTTTTAAAATAATTAAAATCCAAAACCCTAACCCCGGAAGATGAAAATCCAAAAGGTTTGTGGGCCCCGATGGGGGTAGTTGATACATCAACTTCCCAGGGGCGTAACTTTTGCATACGATCTTCGTTTGGGGCGCTCAATAGCTCGTTGGAAAGATCTATCCAAGAAATACAAATTTTGAGTGAGAAACATGATCTACGATCCATGTTGCTCCCCATTTTCTCAAAAATCATCATTTAGGGCCTCAAAATGGCCCCGAAAGTTAAAAACTGCTAAAAATAGTAAATTACCAAAATTGCTAGAAACGTGTTTTGGGCCAGTTGGAGAAGGTGGGTGGCCACCAATATCCACCTGGATCAATCCTCCCTCCTTAGGAAGAAATGGTCTCCATTGCGTTGAGTTCCCGGGGGAGAGGGGAAAACGATTGCTGAATCTGAATCTTGGTGAGTTGCTTGCCTTGTTGGAACCGTCGTGCTACTTGGTTTGTTGAAGGTCATCACGAACCTGTGGTTGGAAGTGTTGGACCTTTTTAACCAATCTGGATACATGAGATGACTGTGTGTAGAAGGAATATTTGTTCTTTGTTGCAACCTTGTCGACCTGCTTCTGGTGGATAGAAGGTGCTTGGGCCGAGGCTGTAGTGGTTGCAGTATCCTTTTGTTCCCCTTTTGAATAGATTGTGGATAAGATGAATTTTGTAGTATGAGATACTACCTTGCAACACTGTTTAGGTGGGGCAGTAGTTGGAACTACCTCTAGTATCCTGTATGAGATGATGACCCCTAGAGTATGGTAGCCTCTGGGGTGAGACTCATAGATAGCATGGCGTTTCCACACATATATGGAAGCCCAAGAGAACATCATAGACATCAATGGGGCAACATCCCACATAATACCTCATCCTTGAAGGGTTGGACAATTGACAATGTTGGCTAACATGAAGATCTCTCTCTTGGTGAAACCACTAGATGTTGTATGGTTGCAGGTGGTGTTGTTAACAATCCCAATTGTTTGATGACCCTCTATTGAGATGGGTTCTTGGCTTCGCTATCAGTAAAAAAATTCAGCCGGGGTCCCCTTCACCCACATCTGTGGGCTGAAAAGGTTCTCCCCTCTTACCTTGGATCTATTGGTTCTTGGTTGAATTATTTGCAGTCGACAATGAGTAGTGGGGTCTGTATATTGATGATCATCTTTCATTATTTTTCAAATCAGTTGAATCGGGGTTCAACTCCTTGTCTTTGATCTTGGCCACTAATGACTATTTTGAGTGACATTCGCCGGTGTTGTGCCAAGTAATTTTATAGTACTCACACCATTTCCCCATGCCCTTCTTCATCTTCTCATTACCATTATTTGTTTGTGGCTTAGACTAGTTTTCAAGAATTTGTTTGTTAGGGTTGTCTTTGTCATACACTTTGGTTGTTGTGCATTTGTAGAGCCCGAACTCCCATTTGTTACGGTTTCTTAAATTTAAACGATTTTACTTGACATATCGATGGCGATGGAGTGATGAGATGTTTCGGAAATCCATTTCGATTTGGATGTATCTATGTCTTAAGAGCCCCACGGTTTTTTAGAACCAAATGTCGTTCGAGTCTTTGATACCCATCTTGTGTAATGTATGGAAGTTATTGGTGAACCCTGGAACTGCTTGGCCCCTCTTTTTTTTTTTGTAGTGTGGTCCATCTCATGTCTCTTGGTCCTCTATGGTTTCCAGCAGGGTATCATTTCCTTTTCGCATCCACAAAAAATCCCAAATTGGGCTCAACCCCATATATTACATACTCGCATCCACAAAAAAATCCCAAGTGGGATCGACCTCATATATTCTAGACTCCTCCGTGGAACTCTGCTCCCAGTAATTTTCCCACCAATGTTTTACATGGGGGAGAGCCTTAAGGAGTGCGAAGGTGATCTTTTCCTTTTCGGTAAAATTATGAACAGAGAAATAACCTTCTAGCGGATTTAACCATTTATCTAGGGAATCTGCATCTATTTGACCTTCAAATACAGGAATATCAAAATTAACCTGTACCTTGAAAGGAGAGGTGCCTCCAAAGTGGCCACTTGATAAATATGTGTCTGATTCTATCGGTAGGCATTGAAGGATGTGGGAAAAATTCTCCATCATTCCGTCCCTCTGTCGTGTGAGAGCTTGCTCAAGCAACAGACTGATAGGATCGTCTGCTCCGTCATTTTTCTTTTCTTCCGCCATTGAGGGTTTATTGGGTTTGCGAGAGCGATTGTCCTCAAGAGAGAAAATCTTAAGACCCAACTTTCTATACTCAGACCTCGTCGGGGACATGCACTGAAAATGATCAAGAGCAGCCTACTCTGATACCACTGATCCGGATTATTTTCGGCACGAAATGAGAGCGGAGATATAACACATAAATATTCAGAGATATTGCAAGAGAGAGAAAAATATAACATAGATATAGTGGAAATATAACAAGAGTCACAGATATAAAATAATACACGATTTCTATTAATGAAACAAATGTACAGAGACTGTAAAAGTACAGAGTGAAAGACTCGCTAGAATGGCGGTAGCTTATCTCTGAGAAGAGATGTGATGGCTACTTGCATCTGTGAGAAGATTATTATTACAATGAGGCTCTAAGGGCATTTTTAACATAAGTAAAATCCAAAACCCTAACCCTGGAAGATGGAAATCCAAAAGGTTTGTGGGCCCCAATGGGGGTAGTTGATACGTCAACTTCCCAGGGGTGTAACTTTTGCATACGATCTCCGTTTGGGGCGCTCAATAGCTCGTTGGAAAGATATATCCGAGAAATACAACTTTTGGGTGAGAAACATTAATCAACAATCCATTTTGCTTCCTGTTTTCTCAAAAAACATCATTTAGGGACTCAAAATGGCCTCGGAAGGTAAAAACTGCTAAAAATAGTAAATTACTAAAATTGCCAGAAACATGTTTTGGGCCAGTTGGAGAAGGTAGGTGGCCACCGATATCCACCTGGATCAGGATGACATCATTATTGGAATACTACCTCTCATAAAATCCTGAGAGCTGGTTACTATTGGCCATCTTTATTTTCATATGTGTGTAAATTTGTGAAAACATGTGACAAATGCCAAAGGTTTGCAGACAAACAACAACTAAAATCTCTTCTCCTCAAACCCGTTGTGGTCTTGGGTCCTTTTCAACAATGGGGTTTGGACTTCATAGGTGATATTCATCCACCTTCTAGCAATCAACATAAATGGATCCTTGTTGCTACTGATTATTTTACCAAATGGATCGAGGTCATTCCTACAAGAAATGACAATCACACTGTGATCATTAATTTTCTGTAAGAAAACATATTCTCCAAATTTGGATGCCCTAAGAGAATAGTCACAAATAACATTGTTGTGTTTAATGATAAACACTTGGTAAAATTATGTGAAGAGATGGGAATTCAGCTAGTACATTCTACTTCTTACTATCCACGGGGAAATGGCTTAGTTGAATCATCAAATAAGAGTTTAGTCAGAATCATAAAGAAGTTGCTTGAACAAAATACCAAGGGATGGGATTCCAAGTTGAAATTTTCTTTGTGGGCTGACAGAGTTACGAATAAAAATTCAATTGGCACATCCCCCTTTCAGTTAGTATATGGCATTGAAGCCATCTTTCCTGTTCAACTTACACTGCCAATTGAATTTTTTTTACAAGAAGCTGACTCTGAGCCAAATGATCTAACTAGGAGGATCCACAAATTGGTAGAGTTGCAACAAGACAGAGAGCAACTTCTGGAAAAAATAGAGTTACACCAAAGGAAGATGAAATAAATTTTTGACAGAAAAGTTAAGACATATGTTTTCAAGGCAGGGGATCTGGTTCTGAAATGGGATGCAGCAAGAAAAGAAAAGGGAAAACATGGAAATTTTGATGCACTCTGAACAGGCCCATTTGCAATAGCATCAGCTCAGCAGAAAAATACTTTTGTCCTCCAAGATCTTGCATGTGAAGAAGTATCAAGTGGCCCATTCAATGGGAGGTTTATGAAACTCTACTTATCATGAGGCTTTCCTTAAATCCTGCTTATTTGTACATATCCTTTTAGTTTTAGTTTTTGTTTTGTTTTGTCAATAACTCCATGCCCAATGGAATACTGAGTAAAATCAGTTTTGAATTTAAGTTGCAATAAGGTTGCTGAGTCAAACTAGGTTCTTGGAAACATTATAGGGAGGTCTCCATCCCAATTGCAGCCAAATATTATCTCCCAAAATGAATTAGTCAGTTTGTTCCATTTTGTAGGTGATAGCATGGTTCTAAATAGGGTTCTATATAAATTTTTAGAATTTAAAAGTGTGAAAACATAGGATTTAAGATGTTATCCTAGAAATGAATCGATCCTCAAAAGGTCTTTTCAAAAAATCAAGAAAAATCCTTTCAAAAACTAACATTTGTTTTGAAGTTGAAGTTGAAGTTAGCTGGTGAAAGCCTCAAGTTTCAACAGCTAAAGTGTACTCCCAGCAGCAAGCGAGCCGGTGAAAGTGTTAACACGGGTTTTTCCTCAAACGAATCTAGAAACCCAAAAAGGATATGCCTGACGCACGTCATATGATCATCATGGTGAGTTAATGGAAGCAAATGAGTGGTGACACCTTTTCATCACGTTCTAGTAGGACATCATGATAGATTGTGCTCATGAATTTCGTGGGGCAAACAGAAAAGGCTTTGAAGACGTGACTAACTCTTAATCATCATTGCAACTAGAGGATAAAGAACCATCTATCTGATGACATCAAATCAAATTATCATTTCTTATTTTAAACTCACGGTGTTCAAAAATTCTATTATGGGGTTTCATATTTCAATTGATAACACAGGGTCATTTTCACCAGCGCCAACCCTTTCCTTATTAAGAATATTACTGTGTCAACCGTGTACAAATTAACTGGTGATTAAGTTGCAGATGGAAAGGAAGCAAGGAGGACTACTTCTAAGGAAAGAATTAGCCAAATTATCTTTTTTGCATTCTCATCTAGAGGTTCAGAAGCGTTTCTCAAACACGGGATGTATGACCTATGTAGAAAATTTGCAGGAGGGCTATCACCAGGCAATAACAAAAACTTTTCCAAATTCATACGATGGGAAGAAAGTTGCATTGTGTTCTCTGGAACTGATAGTTGACGAAGCTTCCATCGCTTCAACAACTGGCTTACCCAGAACAGGTCGAAGTTGGTTTAAAACAACAGTAACCAAGAATTTGGATTTTAGATCATATCTCAAAACAAATTTCCTAACTATAACCTGGAAGAAAAGTATCCTTGTTTCTTACATTGAAGATGAATGGCAAGATCTATTCAAAGACATTTAGCTATATGTAACCTCAGAGGGAACGTATGAGAAGTTAATGTTATATCTCTTCAGACAACTAGATCACTTGATAGGGAAGGTCCTTCTAAATTTTCCTTTCTTTCTTCATAGAAGCCTAACAAAGGTGTGTAATAGGATCAGAGTCGAACCATTCAGCATTAAGAATGACCTTTTTCATTATGGCCTGATTAAAATGATCATCTTGGAAGAATTAAGGCAGAGAGAAAGAACTTGGCATCACTTTTTCTTTTGGGAAGGTTTTGAGACCCAAACTCAACCTATGAATGAAAAGAAGAAAGCAGGAAAGAAACAACCAACTCCTCAGAGTATCTCAAGGAGAAGGAGATCTCTCCCAAATCCACCAGAAGAGAAAAAATCTAGTGTAAAGCCAAAGAAAGCTAAAAAGAAACTAGATTTTGAAACAAACTCAGAGAAATCCACTGTAAAAAGGGAAAATGCTCTAAATCTACCATACATAGATTCAGAGACAGAACCAGAAAAAGATGATGAAAGTCCAGCTATCAAAAGTCTAGAGCACTCCATGGAACCTGCACATGATTTTGAAGTTTTTACTTCCAAAGATGAAGGTGAAACCTCAAGAAATAAGAAATCAACGAAATCACAGAAGATTAAGGAGATGAAGGAGATAATAGCACAACACGAGATTCTAGAAAGGGTGATAAAGGAAAGATATAAAGCTTTATCAGAGAATTTTGCAAAGACCAATGCATCTTTTGAGAAGCTGTCACGTGAAAGCATAAAGGATAAAAAGAAGAAGAAAAAGATCACAAAAGATTATAATAGCTTATGGTGGTTAGCTAAGCGCCTGAAGAGGAAAATCAAAAAGTTGAAGGCAAAAATTACCACACATCCAGATTTACAGGTGCTGGCACAAGTGGTTGTAAATTTGTAGGGAGATTAATCAAATAAACAATGATTTTTTATTTTGAACACAAAAGGTTTTCCTTTTGATTAAAACAGGGTTTTCACCAACACAGAAGGCGCAATTATAACCAAATAGTTGTTGAAAAGTAGAGCTTTCATCGTCTAATTATCAAATCCTAAGGTGAAATAGCTGGTGAAACCGCGGAGTAAGAATTTTGAAGATTTGAGCTCGAATAGAGAAACTTTTGGGTGATTTAAAGGATAAGAGAGCATCAAAAAGATTAATCATGAAATATTTAGTTTCAAAGATTCGTGGAGATTTTGGAGGTTAATTCTTAATTGTTCAACTAAATGTTTGTTCACATTTGTTGAAAATTTTCCAACTACTGAAGATATGTTTCCTTTCCTCCATGACACATCAGAGACATAGAAATGATGAAGACCAGATGTCGAAGACAAACTTGAAGACAGTTCAATTCATAGAAACTAGTTTTTAGTTATCCTATTGTATTTAGTTTTGTTTTTTGTTTTCTATATTTAGAAATCCAGGTCTAGTTTTCCAGGATCTAAGAATTGTTGTAAAGGCTATAAATGCCTATCTTTTTCAGATACTAGGGTTCGATTTTGGATACAGAAGATGCTATATTGTAAACAACCTTTTCATATGATAATACAAATCACAGTTTTCTCTCTCTATTGATGTCAGATTTCACCTTTTCTTATGTACTCTTATTCAAGTTGTTTTAACTACAATATGATTGTCATCTCATTAGTCAGTTCATAACTTGATTAATAGTTGTTTATGTTGTTTATTAAACCCTACATTGTGTATCTGGTTTATAAGCATTGATTTCTTCACCCACTTTAAAGCTACTATCTGATTGTTGATCCTTGATATCACTGGTTCATTTGATTATCCATTTTGATTGTCTGAATTCCACACTGTAGTTGAGCTATCCCATTGATCCACACATACAAAAAACACAAAAACACGTTTACTTTAAGTTACCAGGCATCTTTGTCTTACAACCATAAAGAGTTTCTTGGAGTGATAACAGATTCCATGTGGTCGGAACAAATGACAGTCGAAAGTGGTAAGAAGAGTAGGTGACGGAGACAAAATTGGTTGGCCAATGGCCTTCCAACATGCCAAAGACATCACACATGTCGAGGCACCCTCATCAACCAACATGCGAAAAAAAATTCAAGTAAACATTTTCGTGGTGTAAGCCACTACTATCTGAAACACTATGTGGTAAGGAAGATGAGGTTTTAAGTCGATTGTATCAAGCATGATCGTTCCCAGATTAAAAGTATTAGAATATCCTAAGGCATCTAACAGATCCTTTCTCTGAGAAGGGAAGATCTGAAGGACTTCCAAGGCTGACATTGCACAAGGGGTTTGTGACAAATCCTCCACCACATAGTAGTTATGGGCGGTACTTGCATTTGGGTTGTGAGAATCTTTCCTGAATGAACCTTTGGGGATGCGTGTCATTGTTTCTCCCAACGTATTCTCAATCTAGAGAGGAAGATATGGGTTTTCAGCTTCTTTACCCTTCTCAAAGGTGTTTGGAATTCCGTAGTCACGTGTCCTTGTTGTTAAGTCAACGCTACCTTTCATCATGTACACATTCACAGATGAAGGATTACTCAAAGACACAGGGGGTCCCTGACCGACCCCTTCCATGCTTGAAGAGGCTTGAGATAAACGTTTCCCATGTGGAAATGGATTCATTAACATGGAAAGCTATTGTTGTGCCAATAAATTATGGGCCTCCACAAGCCGAGGGCACTGGTGAGTCAGATGGTCTTCTTTGCAAAGATTATAGGGATACTTTGTCTTCTTCTTTTCAGTGTTTCCCTCACCAACATTATTGGTAGTTTTCTTATCCCACTTAACCTTATTTCATTGTTTCTTTTTTCCGTCAGGTTGTTGGCTGGCCTTCAGGTTTATCGATCGCACACTGTGTACATCCGAAGTTTGAGTAGGGGGAGAAGTTGAACCAATGGTCTAGTTGGCCGCTATCTGTTGTATTGACAATTCTTGCAATTGACTCAACAACTAATCAACGGGCTTCATATGTTTTAAACCTACAATACCATCAACATGTGGTCCATATCTTTTTCTGGTCTTGTCAAGTATCGACCGTGGTGCATCTGGAAAAACTTCATAAAGTAAACCATACTGAGAGTAAATCAGTTCTAGGTATTGGGTTCTCATTATCGCTTCTTCCTCTAAAAATACCCCCGAGTTTGAGATGTATTTAGATAACTGGGGTACCAAAGAATTAAGGAACCACTCAAGCAGGAATGTTGGTGGGACTGACACTTTTATCAAACTCTTTCGACGTCTCCATTCTCAGATGTGATCTGAGATATGGTCTACTTTTTTCTTCTCAAAGTTGGCCAGCAATTCGGTGTTGGCATCGTATCTCACAGGTAATTGGAAATGGTTTAAGAAATCCATTCCCAATTCTCCGAAGGAAGAGTATCTTGAGCGGTCGAGATCGAGGTACCATTTCACCACACTCTCGATGAGAGTGCGTTGAAACAAACACAACTGGATGAAGTCATCTCTCAAAGAATTGGATGAGCACCATAAATGGAAGGTAGCCACATGATCGCCTGGATCTTCATTAGGCTTGCACTCGAACTTTGGGATGTCCTAAGGAAACTTGGTCGGCATAGGGGGCATCATGAAAGATGGGGTCGTTTAATAACCTTGTCAAGTATGGAAAGTGCAGAGTTGTTGTTGAGACCCGAAAATGACATCCCATTACCCTATTATACTCCTTATCTATACCTTTTTTTTCTTACCTAAGCTTGGGTGAATGACAACACTCCATTATCTAGTGATAAGGTCATAACGTAAAGTATGGTTAATTCATACATTTTTTTGGTTTATTGAGCTAGGGGATTAATGTTTCATGTACTAATGATTCAATTTGCCATGTATGATCTTTGATCTCTAGATAAATCCAACCTTCCTGTACTAGCTCAGTTATCTGGTACTTGTGCATCAAGACTTCCACTATTTGAATCCGGTACCAAATGCATCTAGTACTAAAATCTCATATGTTTCGATCTGGTACCAACGGCCACACACTGTCATGATCTGATACCACCTTTTGCAAACTGTCATGATCCAGTACCATCTACCTGTTACGATCCAGTACTAATATGGAAGAGCCTAATACACTAAGTTAAGTTCCAGATCTTGCCTAAGCCAATTGGTGGAAGTCTATTTTCTTTAGCAAGGCTATGATAAGAATAGTTTGTTGATTGCCTCATCCTCATGCACTTCATGTCATGAGGATGAAGCTAAAGATGTAACCGAATGATTGAATTTAACAAATGATTGATTTGCAAATCACTTCACCTCCTTTTGTTTCACGATTAAGACTGTTAAATAGTCGTGGAAAGGATGGTAGAAGGGAGGAGCATATTACAAACATGTGAAGCAGCGTGTGATAGTACAGAACATATACTAAGTGA
>SNQJ01S0031884.1:58854-73825 GCA_010110895.2 Picea sitchensis | reverse complement strand
AAAATGATACATTTATCTTCATCTGAAATTTTAATATCAACAGATACTAACTAACTTACCACAGTATTGAAGGCATTCAAATGCTCTGCCATCGAGTCTCAATCTCTCATCCTCAGGTTATACAGATTCTTTCTTAGGAATATTTTATTTACCAGGGACTTAGACTGATACAACTTCCCCAATTTTTCCCATAAATCCTTGGTTGTAGCTTCCTCTGACACATTCAGTAATACTGAATCGAAGAGACACAGTTGGATTGTGCTCTTTGCCTTCCGATCCAAATTTTTCCAGCCATCTGCAGAAGTTCTTGTAGGTGTAGTACTTGGATCTACCGCGATCCAATGATCTATGTCCACCAACAGATCTTCCATCTTGAGATCCCACAGCTCAAAAAATTTCCCATTAAACTTCTCGGTCTCCATCTTCAAATTGCTTGCCATTTCTTTTCACCTGAAAAACAATACTGCAGATCTCCCACTGTAACAAGGCTTATCACAGTCCCAAGCCAAACCCTTGACCACAAATGTGTCCTCCTGAAGCCAATAAATATCTGATACCAAATGTAAATTCTAACCTTGTACAATATCTACTGCAAATAGATATTCAGGAAAAGAACAAAAAAGATACAATGGCAAATACAAACATTACACAGAGATTATTCCCCTGGAAACCCAAACCGGGAAAACCAACATATTCTATATTATTCATTGTGATACATTGTTTACAATAAAATATACATATAGGAGTCAGCAGTATCCAAAACCCTAACCCAATGACTTGGATTAGTCCAAAACTCTAATTCCTTAACTGGAAATAGAAAACCATCGGCAAAAACCATGTGCCGAAAAACCACCTAAATACATGACATGTTTCCCGAGGCACGTGTCACGCTTCTAGAGGAAGAAAAAAAAAATTCGGGGGCGTTGCCCCTAGATATCCACACAAGGTGCTTTGCCGCCCCTCTAACCCCCCTACGCGCCCAGTGAATATGCTCACATGCCCAATAGAAATCTTGCCCAGAAGTTTTGAGCTCTATTACCTGATAAAATGATTGATTTTTACAATTTCCAAAAGAACCGAAGAAGTAGTCTTTTGAAAGTATTACAAGGGGAAAACCCAATGTCTCCAGCTACGCAACACTCAGAGACCCAAAATCTAGAAGCCCTAATCTCTAGCAAACAAGAATCCCTAGAAAACTTAGAGAAATATGAGGTCTCGACTCAGAAAGAAGATATCCCAAAGATAGATATATTAGATAATTAGACCAAAGGTCAAGCAGAGACAGTATCAAATAAAGGAGAACATAGGCCACTGTCTTCATCAGATAAATCAACTATAGATGGAACCGGAAAACAATTATCTACATAAATCGGTATCCCCATTCAGGTTGTCACGCCATTATAGTTCACCAGAGGAAACCCTAATGCAGGGGTAATACTCATAGGATATCTCACACCTATCCGTATTGAAGAGATACCTCCTTTCGATTTCTTTTTCAGTACGAAAAGGAAAGTTGTGGTGAATAAAGAAATAGACCAGAAATAAGGTGCAACCGTAAAAAATCATAGAGTACTATTGGATGGACAAAATTTGGAAGAAGAAGACTTTGCTATAGAGGTAGCAGGCTCTTTGGGAGATTTTGCAATAACTAACCTATTCTCAGTTGATAATATGAAAGAAAAACTGAAGAAGAAGAATAAGATGATCAGTCGGTTGCAAAATCAAATAAGGACTATAGAAAAGAATGTTAGAGATGAAGTCAATAAAGGGATTGAACAAGCTAGAGCTAGTGATAAACAAGAAATCCAACTGCTCAAGTATAGTCTTGATGAGATGCACAAGAATATGCAAGTGAGTAAAAGATGGACTATCCATCAAGATGAGTTGGTAAAACAATTACAAGACAAGGTCAGTTCCATTGAAAAAATGGTTGTGGATATAGCATTGTTTCAAGCTCAAGCATTGGAAGTGCTAAAGAAACTAGAAATAACACAACAGAGGCTTTTTACTAAGGTAGAGATCATCCAAAATCATTTTCGGGAAGTAAACCAATCTTTGGATAATATTGGTTTTTAGAGAAAGAGAGGCTACTACAGCCCGGACCACTTTTCAAGAAACGGTCGTGTCATCAGCTAGAGAAGAAATATCTATAACTCCCAGATTGATTGT
Organism: Picea sitchensis; assembly: GCA_010110895.2. Classification (NCBI taxonomy): domain Eukaryota; kingdom Viridiplantae; phylum Streptophyta; class Pinopsida; order Pinales; family Pinaceae; genus Picea; species Picea sitchensis. The sequence goes on along the minus strand of SNQJ01S0031884.1, from coordinate 71,656 downwards.
TGCAGATCAGTTCAAAGGTGATGTAATATTAAATACATGGGAGGCCAATATAGCCGAGAGTAAAAGAATGACCAAGGAAATAAAAGAGGATTGTGAATAGGTTTTTCGTTTTCTTAATAAAGAATCACTAGGCCTCAGAAAGGATGATGGTTCTGAAATACTAGGACAAATCAATATTGTAAAACATCAACTTGACATCAAAGAAATCTTAGAGGAAGCTCAGGCTAAAATTTCACAGCTAAAGCAGGTTGACATCACTCAAATAGATAGATGGATGGTAAAGCCAAATTTACAGTTATAGTCAATGACTTCTGAAAATAAAAGGATAGAAGACAGGTTGCCACAATTACAAAAGAAGTCATATCTTTTTTAGGCAAAAGATGTGACAAAACCTTCTAGACTATTCGTACAATTTCTAAGAAGGTGTGTCGAATGTCTTGAGCGAGGTAAGGAAGTACCTCAAAGAATCAATGAAGTATCATGTACATATCTGTTTTTTCCGGTATGAGAAAGAGATAGAAAAGAAACAAGTGAAATGGTTCAAGTTTTCATTTTGTAACCATCATTACCTAGGAATAACGAGAATCCCAACTACCTAGGGTTGAGAATCTCTTGTATAAATATATTTTCAAAAGACTAAAGACAGTTTGGATTTTTTCCATATGTAGTTGAGAAATCTCTCCTCATTGAGGATTAATACAAATACAGATAAGAGATTCCACATTTTGTTCATTTGAGTTATGTGTTCTTCTATCTTTCCACATTCTAGTATCTTTTTATATATCTCCTTGATGAATTCTTGATCACAATTTAGTACAACATCTACTATGGTTACATTTCATTTAGTAATTCAATAGGACACATCTTTTCCTCTATTTTACTGTTAGTAAATACAATACTTGTGAGTTAATTGGATTACTACATTTTATGATTCATTTAAGGTTATATCATTTATTTTCTTCTCCTGTAGAGAAGTAAGATTCTTCTGTAATAGATGCCTTGCTTTGTCTAACAACTTTATGTTTTTCTCTCATTACACTGAATGATTTTAATTTTAACTCAGACACGAAAGACGACCTCTGAGATGTTATGTTGTTGATTCTTTTTTAGGAATTTTTCTCGCATAACAGAGGTAGAAAAAACAAACACTAAAACCTCCTTTATTTTTGGATGCCTTGACATTATACTTTGAAGTCTTAAGTATAAACTCATGAAAAACAAGAGATATGATCGACAAGGGGCATATCGAAATGCGACATTGCAGAGGCCTCCGTGACCTTTAGTATCTTGCCCAACAAGGGAATTTTCTTCACATTCAGAGTTGTGAGCTTTATCAGAGGTTGGAAAAGAGGCTAGGAATGCAATCAGGGAAAAATTGGAATCAATTTTTTATGGTGTTGATGTTGGTTTGAACCATCAACGAACGGAATCCAATTCTCAGACCATTTTTGTTTATAAAATAGATGCATAGTTAGATACCATGTTAGTAGAAGATCTTAAAGATTATGCAAAATTTTGTCTTGATGGTTGGAAGGAGGTCATTCAAAATGATGAACCAAACAACAGATTGGTATGTGTTCTAGTTAGTGAATTTTTGATGCATTTTAGGATAGTTTACTTCTAATTCTATATCTAGATACATATCATTGTATCTATAGAAATAATTGAGTTGTTATTGTCATTAATTGCAGTTTGGAGATATGTTAAATGAATCTCCAATAGATAGGGGACTTGATTCCACAAGTTTAAGTTTGGATGGGTTGAATCAGGTATGTGTTTTCTAATATCCACAGATGAGCACTTTAGTTGTCCAATATCCAATCTTTTGAATAAGATCAACAACATGACATTTATAATTTTGTATAAATGTGAACCCATTGAATCCTAGATTTAGTTCTTAGTTGTGTTGTTCACAAATCCCTATTCCACCTCCTACTACTTGGGCAGGCTTGTACCTATGAGATGAATTTGGCCTTGGGCATATTATAAGGTATTTTTGTTGCTACTTGGCCATAAGATAAATCCATATTTATCACATATTCCAAATGTGTAAGTGGATTTTTTATTGCACTCCTCATTTTCACATTTATATGACCATTTCAATAAATTTGAGCTAATAAGTAAGAAACTATACTAAAAATTATGAATTTCATTTTTGCATGTGTGAATATCAGTGTTTTTAAAATGAAATTTTGGATTTTGAATGTCTGAATATTGGTTTCCAAAAGTGTGATTTTGATTCCAAAAGTATCAAATTCAATTCCAAAATTATGATTTTGTATTATGAAATTGTCAATTTTAATTTCAAAAGTATCCATATGAAATTCCTACAATATTTATAGTGATGTCAATATTCTGATATATACAGCCTAAGTAGGCCTAATGGTTAAGAGAATGTGTTTCTTCTTAAGTGGTCACAAGTTCAAATCCAGAGAGGGGTAGGGAATGTATACCTTCGTAGACTTTACCAGTAAAATCGTTTTGCAGAGGAGGTCTCATACACCAATTTGTTGTCTGGCTTGGCCATGACCTTAAAAATAGATTATTATTATTATTTATAGTGATGTCAACATTCTCAATATATATATATATATATTAATGCAAAAATATTATTTTTTCGTATGTGCATGCATATCATTATGACATACATTGTTAAATATATCAAGCTTAAATTTATTCAACAAAATCAAAACAAGTGTCAACAATTTTTTTATTAAAGGGTTATATATTTTAATACGTATTTAAGGCGTACAATAAGGTTCCATATATACAAAATAATTACTATGATTCAATCCTTTTATCAACTTCCTCACCCTATATACAAACACTATAACTTGTTTATTCTAGAAAATTCACAAAACCCACATCCCAAACCAAAAGAGAAGAGAACAACTATCCTCCAATAGTTTGATTGAAATAATAATTTAATTAAAATCAACTAATAATTTATTAGTTCCTACATGAAACAAATTATTACAAAATGACGAGCATGTAAGTTATTTTTTCAAATCAAGTCTCAATCATCAGAATGACTGTCACTATATCTATTATTTGAACTTGATCTTATTACACCTCAAATGATGCATATCCCTTTCCATTTACTTTTATTATCTATCCTCTCCATATCATCTTTTTTTATTGTGTCCATGTCCATATGATGTTATTTGCATCGACGAATGTCCTTCCATTGTCTTCCAACAACCCATTATTGTTCATTTTAAAAATAATTTCTATACAAATATTTTCTCTTTTACAAACAAGACCCAAAGGGTCTAGTTTTGAACTAGGCATCTCAAGTATCGTCCTGTTGGCCATACTCCCATGACAAGTTCAAAGATGAGATCTTCACAGAAAATGCTCAGGATTGGGATGAAGTTGTGTAAAGGATGGTCGATCCTAGAATGACTAGGTTCAAAGCCATGAGCCTATATGAACAAGCGACGACCCTTGAACAATCGGCTCAAGGAGCTCTCAGGGAAAGAGAAGAAAGGATAGCATCTGAAGTATCCGAAGTAGTCGAAGCCCACTTGATATCCCGAACATAAGGCAGAGATATCCATTTGGCATAAGACGCACAGGAAAGGGGACTCCTCATGTTTGAATGGGCCTAGAGGGTTCTTAATCAGCTACAAGATGACCCAGACCTATAAAAAATGATAGGATCCCCTGTCGATAACCCAGATAGAAGCAAGGTGGGAACAAGCAGCCCTGAATTTATAGATATTGATGAAATTTTCAGATTGGATGACCTAGAATTCACAATGCCACTGTTTGGATCGCTGGCAGGTGTGGAAACTCAACCAGAAATAGTTTGTCTATCAGTGGAAACTGGCACATCAAATCCCTTGAGTGAATTCATAAGGATATATGATGAGGATGATATCTGAGAGGTATCTCTTGGGACTCTCGTGCATGTTGAAGAAGAAAAGAAACCCGAAAAGACATCTTCTTCTATTCCTGAGGTTCAAATATAGGAAGTCCCATAGAAATAAAAGGAATCCGATAGTGTCTTAGACACCAAAGTACATGATACGTGGGAGACCCAAGCGGAGAGTCTAAAAGATGAATCGGGATTGGGAGAGCCGGAGGAAGGAGCTCCGCAATAGGATATTAGCATTTCAACGGCCGATGAACAAGTAAGTGTCGAGTCCATCCCTGACACCTCTATTTTAATCGGTGCAAAAAATATCAATGAACAGAAAATAGAAGTCGGGCCTTTAGAACATAATGAGGAAGTTCAAGAACCTAACCTCGAACATGTGTACACCATCGAAGGTCTAGGAAGTATGCTCACATGGGTAGGTCAACAAATTCCTGAAACTCTGGATGAAGTAGCCGACATATATGCGATCGCCTATGATCGGATGAGGAAGGCTATCGTCCAGAGGACCACTATGAAGAGGAGGATCACTTTGGATCACTCCATCCTCATCACTATAGAGGAAAATTTGATAAACATAGAAAATGCCAGGACATCCAAACTTATTGGTGTAGGGAAAGCAATCTCAGATGATACCCTAGAAAGAGAAAAAAGAGATGTGAAGGAGTTGGACGTCGCCCTGAAAGAACTGGAACAGTTGCGCCACTAATCTAAGTACTGTCAAGACACCACACAGGCTGAGATGTACTTAAGGAGCAAATTCCAGGAGGCCTATAGAAATCTCACCAACGAGCGACGCTTATTCACCTCAAGAATCGTTGAGCTTCAGGAGGACACCCCCATGGAACTCACAATGTGAAAGGATATGTAGTGGTGGTATGAGAAGGTGTAGCAAGCCATAGAGGGAATTGAGTACATTGGTACAGTCCAACAAGGTCGAGATAAAGAAGAACATGACATTTGTATGTTGAGCAAAAGGAATCTAGATTGCATAAAACAATCAGCTGAGTATTGGGAAAATATGTCTGAGGAACCACACCAATATATTCAAGGGGAATGGGCCAAGTGCGAGAGACATTGGATGAATATCAATCGTGTGATGAAAGATATCGAACTGCCCAAGTTTGGCATGCCCGACGACTCTACCGACTTGCACGACATAGTCGAATTGCACACGAAGAAAGATTGTTTATGGGCCGAAAGACTTGCAAAGGTGAACGACATAGCACCAAGACAAATGCAACAATTTATGGAACACTCGATCATAACTTGAGCTATGCTACAACAGTTAAGTACCAGTCTGGTGAAGTATCGGGTGCATGCGGTGGAAATCATAGAAATTTACGCAACCCTGATGGAACAACACAGGTTCCCATACACTAACACATGTGAGGAGTTGTTCATCAATTGGTCGGAGTATGAGAAGGGTCACCCTTTAAAAGTGATATCTTAAGATGACTATTAAAAAATTGTTAGGATAGAACGCCATGTGGAGAGCTTTGTTTTCCTAACTGCACTTTAGCCCTTATTTTTAGTTAATTTTATGTTATAAATAAGAACAATGATCAATTAGTCAAGGTTCTATGGTTCTTGCAAGAAACTCTCCTTTTCTGGTTTGTTAAGAATTATTTTGGAGCTACCTGTAATTTAGAAGTCCTTCTGGACTAGAGACAAGTTATATTTTCATCAAATGCATGTGTGATTGGGCATAGAGAAGAACTATTTCCTATCTTGTCTCATGAATGGATGTTGTAACAAGTAAGAGCTATTGAATCTATTGTTAAGTTATCTGATGCAATGCTTTTTTTCAGTTCTTTTCTTTAATGATGAAGATGAATCGTTGAGTTATTATGTGATGGATGATTAGAGTAGGTGAATTATTTCTCTTGCCAGTATCTTATCGCATATGTGTTTTCTTTCTGATAATTAGTATCTCATAAAGTAATTGGATGCTCACATGGTTAACGTATTAGTACTAGGCCTGTGGTATAAAATTGTCGTCTGCATGCTTGAGTAGCAAGTTATCCCAAGCTCAGCCTCTTCTCCAGTAGTTAAAATTAATCTTCTTTGTTTCCAAGTTGGTTTATACCAGCTTATATCTTAAAACGGTCACACCTAAGAGAAAATACAAAAAGAGAAAGTCTGAACTGAAGGAGACACCTTCATAAGAAAAAGTAAATCCCATCAATTAAATTGGTTGAATCGAAATATATGGAGAACCATTCCACTATTAAACGCTGCAGAGTCTAATTGGGCCTCGGTGGTGGGTTTGGTTCCTGTTGTTGAACTAAATGGATTTAAGACCCATCAACAAAATTGGTGATAGGAGGGTCTAAGGAATGAATGGTTGAATACCTATTTCATATAATATTTCAGACAACCTGTAGATTCCAAAACAACCCACATGCATGGCTAGTCATTCCCAAGACAACCCACACATGTTGAGTACTCCTGAAATGGGCAAATCACCCCAGCCCAAGGAAGAACACTTGTTCCCTGACATACCTTACGCTCTCCCTCATTAGGAATTAAATCAATTTAGAAGAATAAAAAGAGAATACGCCCAACAGATCGGTGTGTTCTCTTTAGCTTTGTTACTTTCTCAAAGACAAAAAATAAGTAGACCAGTGGTCAATACTCCCGACGAGGTTTTTTTGCACACATTAGAAGACATAATAGATTTCTCAATCATCGAAATCGAACATCCTCTTAATCTGATCCCTGAAATGCCAGCCGACAACGTCTCTGAACCAGAGGATTTTTCAGAAGAGGAGGAGTTTAACTCAAAATCTGAATATATGGAAGACAACAATGACCATATTGAAGAAAGGGGAAACCCACCACAAAATAATCAACCTTGGTTGGACAGAGATGCTTTGGATCTCCCAGGACCAGTCCATAACCTTCCCTGACATCCAGAGAAGTTACTTCCTAAGTTTGATCCCTAGACCTCAATATTCCCTGAAGATCATATCAAGAAATTTATACTAGCGATTAGACTTATGAATTTCCAACATGAAGGCATAGTTTGCAGGTTGTTCCCCTACACGTTTGAGAACTTACCCTCCACATGGTATTTTAACCTACCTAGAGGATCCATAACTAGTTGGACAAAGTTTCAAAAGGATTTTTTAGACAAATTTGCCGAAGAAACCACTACAAGAGCTTTGATGGATGAATTGTCTGCAGCCACCATGAGTTCAAACCCAATGTACGGAACTTCCATACATACTTAAGATCGAGGTCGAAAGCCAACCCCATCTAATCCCAACTAGCCAGGTACTATACTACCACAGCTGGCCACAACCTAACCAGAAAAAGCCATCCAAGCTAGACAACGACCAGCTACATTAGTTCCATACCCCATCCAGTGGGTGGCTACACTAAGGGTTATGGCAGCAAATCAAGGCAATGAAAATAGATAGCTAATGAAGGAGGTAACATTAGATGTGGGGATTGTGGAAAAGTTGGGCAAGATGTTGATGCAAGTAGTCAATTTCAATAGTATAGGTAAATGGCCAGTGAGGTAGTGCAAGGTGAAGCATTGTTAGAGGGATTATTAGGGGTGATGGGGGTGTTAGAAACATTCCTTAACAGACAATAGACGGTGAAGCTAATGTGGTATTTTGAGGTAGAGGACCTCAACGTTAAAGATTTCAATCAAAGATTCACAACTATTTTGAACAAATTCCAACCTGAAGCTAAACCAACTCAGGAGTTGCAAATCGAAGTATATGATAATGCGCTCCCAGCTTCTATTTCCAAGTTTGTGAAGAGGGCTGCCAAATGAACCTTAGCTAAGAATTTTGAAGAAGCCAAACTGATAGAATTCCAAATGAAAGGGTGTAAAGAAGGCCAGGTCTCTTTAGTTAAGAAAGAAGTTCAACCTCCTCCTAGGAGAGGACTCCTTTTGACAATACCGCTAGGGAAACAAGAAGAACAAACTCCTAACAAGGGTAATGGAGACATAGAATATCTACAAAGCATGTTTAAGAAATTATCGAATGAGATCATAGACATGAAAGGAAGTGCAGGGGAAGGAAACCAAGGACAAAGGCCCTATAAGCCTTTCTTTAAAAGGAATCCATCGTTCAAAGGAATTGAACCTACCCTAACAAACTTATATATCGATTTAGGAAACGTGGAATCTGATTCTTTCTGTACCTATCATCAAGAAAATCACTCCGAAAGAGACTGCCCTCAATGGGTGCATGTCATGAATTTAATGGCCAACTGGTTTCTAGATGAGGTTTCCCTAACTGAACAACCAAGAGGTTTAGTTATAAATGTCACTGATCAGGAAGAGATTGATCCACCAGAAGATACAACCATGATGATATGGGATCCTAACCTAATTATTCCTTACGACGACCTATTTCAGGTTCAAGAACCCACGCGTAGAAATCTCGGTTGCGCAAACGCGAAGTAAGGGTCCGCATGTGTGAAACGATCCCACTACTGCCCAAACTCTAGGAGGAAGAGAGAATCCTGATCACCCAAAAGAACCTTTTCCTCGCTATAGGAACCATACTAGTATCCATACCCGAGAATTGCCCAAATTGGAGTACAATTTAGTTGAAGATTTGAAGAAGTTGAAGGCTAATATATCAGTTACGGAAATATGTAGAATCCCTCAGCAAAAATACTTCCTGCAACAAGCTTTGGAATCATTAGATAACCCTATGACAAGCAATGAACAACAAATAAATCTAAATTCCACAGATCTAGTAAATAAACCAACTGTGAATACATGCTCAAAAGATAAGAAGGGAAAACCCTTTGTCCCACCATTCCTTTTAACGTTTGAAATTTTCAACAAGAACCTCCACAATTGTTTGGTCAATTTAGGAGTGTCTTCTAACATTATGCCACTATCTATTTGCAAGAAATTAAATGTTTTTCCTCTCAAAAGTGATAAACATGTAATACAAATAGACAGAACCCAGGTGAAGGTCATGGGAGAACTTAAATATGTAATGATCATAATATCCACGCATCCTAAGTTTGTGCAAGTGATTGACATCATTGTAGTAGATATCCCATAAGCTTATGGATTGTTATCAAGCCGACATTGGTCTAAGAAGTTAAACGGATAATTTAGCACAGACTGGGCACACCTTTGGCCACTGCTGAAGGGATATAAGAATATGATCAGATTTGATAGGGAAAGGTATCTGAAACATACTATCACTGACCTATAAACCCTAAACGAACCCTCATCGATAGATTTCCCTATGCTAGGAAATCATTCCTGCGATTCCTATTTCTGAAACTTCTCTCCTCTTTCATCTGATGACCCTCTCACTCAGAACTTCGAAATTGTTTGTCAAGAGAAATCATCAATACCGATAGAGGAAACCCTCTTCTATCAAGGACCCACACTAGATATCATGGAACAAAAGATAGGGGAGCAAGAAAGTAATAAGAAAGAAGAAATAGATGATTTTCGTTCACAAATTTGGACCATATACATTGATGGATCTAAGTCGTAGGAAGGATCTGGGGCAGGGTGCATCCTCATTGATCCAAAAGGTAAACGTCATTTCTTATCCTGTAGACTTGAGTTCGAGTGCACAAACAACACTGTCGAGTACAAATCTCTAGTACAATGGTTAAAGAAATCCATAGACTTAAACGTCAAAGAACTGAAGGTTTTCGGAGACTCAGAGATTATCGTTAGACAAGTAAGGAATACTATACATTCCAATTCCCCGCACCTAAAGAATTATCAATATGAAGTGCATAGGTTAATAGAACATTTTGAAGATTTTAATATTACAACAATCCCCAGAGAAAAGAATATTCTTTTTGATTCCCTAGCCACAACTTCTTCAAGGTTGTCAACTTTAGAAGATTATGAAGCCTCCCAGTTCACTATGGAGCTACTCTACAAACCATCGGTGCCTAACAAAATTTCTAATTGGAAAGTCTTTGAAGGGGATGAATAGATCATAAAATTTCTAACTAACCAAGATAATGTTAAGAAATTAGCTATTGACGATGAAGTATTCCAGGAAAAATCAAGAGAAATTGATCCCTAGATAGGTCAACCAATTAACAAATTGAAGTCTCACACAATCCTGAAGGGGATACCTAACTTAGAAAATATTTTTGACCTAAAAGAACGGTTTAAGGGGCCCAAAAATGCGAAGACCAATATTTCTTGTCCCATGCATGAAACTATAAATCTTGGAACCCCGAAAAACCCACAGAATGTAAATATCGGCAAGACTATATCTAAAGAGGAAAGAAAGGATTATCACAAATTGTTCAAACAATATCAATATGTCTTTGCATGGTCCTACCGAGATATGAAAACTTATGACACCTATATCATTCAACACACTATATCATTAAAACCTGAAATGAAACCCTTCCAATAAAATCTCTGGAAGTATCACCCATCCTTGGAACCTCTCATGTGTCAAGATTTGAAGAAACTTTTAGATGCCAAAATTATCTTCTAGGTTAGGCATTCTGCGTGGGTAGAAAATTTGATCCCTATGAAAAAAATGTTTGGAGAAATATGCTTATGCATAGATTTTAGGAACCTCAACAGAGCTTCAGAAGAGGACAACTACCCAATCCTACCAATGGAGAAACTCTTGTAGATCGTGTCTAGTTCTGAGATTTTATCTCTATTGGATGATTTCTCAAGTTACAACCAAGTTCTGGTTTTAGAGGAAGAGTGTTTGAAAACTACCTTCTAAACCAAGTGGGGAACTTTTGCTTACAAATGCATGCCCTTTGGGTTAATCAACGCAAGGGAAACCTTCCAAAGGGCCATGAACGTAGCATTTTGAGGACTGATCAGCAAGTGTGTGGTAGTGTATCTGGATGATATAACTATGTATTCAAAGAACAAAGAAGAACACATCCAACACTTAACCCAGAATTTCGAAAGGTGTAGAAAATACAGTATATCTTTAAACCCTAAAAAAACTATATTTAGTGTGGAGGAAGGAAAGCTATTAGGTCATACTATATCCCAACCTAGCATTCACATAGACCTTGAGCAAGACAAATCTATAGCTCAAATCCTGTTACCTCACAACAAAAAGACAATGCAATCCTTCTTCGGGAAAATCAATTTTGTAAGAAAATTCACGCCTGATTTCACTGAGACTGTCAGACCACTACAAAAACTAGTCTGCAAAGATGTTCAATTTAGGTGGGATGATGAACGAAAGGATGCTTTCAGAAACATTAAAACTACTATATCTCAAGCCCTCGTGTTACGAATTCCCGATTTTAATAGAGATTTCTTCTTCTATACTTTTGCCTCCGACCAATCGTTAGCTGCAGTATTGACTCAGAAGGATGATGACAACAATGAGGCTCTGGTGTCGTTCATGAGCACTAACCTCCAAGGAGCCGATCTTAATTATCATGATATTGATAAAAATTCCTATGTGGTATATAAAGAAGTAAAACACTTCAAATCTTACATCCTCAAGAACCATACCAAAGTAATTGTACCTCATCCTACAGTCCAATCCTTGTTCACTCAATAAGAGATGGGGGAAAGAAGAGGGAACTGGATGACAATAGTCCAATAATTTGATCTAGATATAATACCTTCCAAACTAGTTAAATGGAAAGGGTTATGAAAACTTATGGTTGAAGCCCAGGACCAAGTAAATGAAAACTTCAGATGGGAGAATGAGACAGAATTATGGTGAGGTGAAGCTGCATACATTTCCCATGGGCCAGAGTCTTGGTATGAGAATTTGACTTATCTCTTGCACCATGGGACTTTCCCAGGAAATCTCAATATTAGGGAAAGGAGGGCTCTCAGGTTAAAATCCGCACAATACCGCCTCATAAATTTTGTACTCTTCCAGGTTAATTATGATGGGGTACTCTTAAGATGTCTCGAACGTGAAGATGTAGACAAAGTTCTAAAGGAACTCCATGATGGCCATTTCGGTGGACATTTTGCAGGAGACACCACCGCTCATAAGATACTAAGAGTTGGATATTATTGGCCTACGTTGTTCAAGGACGCTCACAAATACGCTAGGAATTGAAAAACTTGTCAAATAAGCGTTGGGAGAGAGAAGAGAGCAATAGTCCCACTCCAACCGGTGATCGTTTCTAGGCCTTTTGAGCAATGGGGGTTAGACATCATAGGAGAAATTACACCAATATCTTCAAAACAACAAAAGTACATACTTACAACCACCAATTACTTCACAAAATGGGCATAATCTATCCCTCTAACCCATCTAAATGAGAAGGTGGTAATCCAATTCATAGAGCAACAACTAATTACAAGGTTTGGTGTCCCTTCTGTTCTTGTTTTCGACAATGCAGTGTATTTTTCTTCCACCTTATTAACATATTTTTCCCTAGACAAAGGAATCATAATTAGGTACTCTACAAATTACTATCCACAGGGAAACAGTGTGGCATAATCAACTAATAAGATCCTAGTGAGAATTTTGAAGAAGACAGTTGCAAATAACTAGAGGAATTTGCATAATCTACTCCACAATGCTTTATGGGAAGATAGAGTCACACCCAAGGAAGATAAAGGAAATTCCCCATACTTTTAAGTATACGGACAGGAAGCCATTCTCCCAAATGGACTATATCTCCCATCCCTTCAACTTGCTCACGATTCCAGAGGACATCCCTCATCAAACTTACAACAAAGAATAGACACCCTGCTCATGCTAGAAGAAGAAAGAGAAAAATACAAATCAAAGTTCATAGCCCACCAACATATCGTTAAAAGATGGTTTGATAAGCATAAGTCTAGGGAGAAGAACTTTGAAGTAGGAGACTTGGTCCTAATATGGGACAGAGCAAATGAGCCTAAAGGAAAACATTCTAAGTTTCAGAATCTATGGCTCAGACCTTTCGAGGTGGCTAAGAAGATTGGGGTAGGCACTTATCAGTTACAGAGCCTGAGGGGGG